>CM045731.1:72071416-72083916 GCA_024760905.1 Plotosus lineatus
CCTCTCTGTCCCTCTCTTTCTCCCTTTCTAGCCCTCCCTCCCTCTGTCTCAAGCCCTCCCTCTCTAAGCTCTCCCTCCCTTCCTCTGTCCCTCTCTCTCTCTCCGTCCCTAGCCCTCCTTCCCTCCCTCCCTTCCTCCCTCTCTCACCCTCCCTCCCACCCTTCCTCTCTCTCCCTCTAGCCCCCACTCCCTCTCTCTCCAGGTAGTAGGATTGACTCGGATTACAGGCTACGTACCCTCAGGTATGAGTTTCACATTCATTAGCACTACATGAACGCACTCACACACACACTGTGTGCAAACAGGCGTACACTGACCTCGCACCTGCACAACTCATAATCCAACAGTAACAGAGGCTTAGGGAATGTACACGCTCACACACACACACACACACACACACACACACACACACACACACACACACACACACACACACACCCTCCTCATTTATGAAACACTTTTGATGGCTTAGAAAAGACAAAAATGGAGGTGAATCTGGGTGACCTCATTTGAGGACTTTTTTCAGATCCAACTGCACAGTGAGAAACTAGCATGGGATCCGAACCGTATACACACTCGGCTGAAACACTGGAGCAGTAGAGGTCACTTACTGTAAATAACAAACTTAAACAAAGCCAGCGACCTCCTTGACTCACAGCAACTTTATAGATGAAGAGAAAATATTACAGGAGCTGACACTGGGACCTCAGCGATGAGGGTTTAGCTCGCTGAGGTTTCGTTAAAACGACCTTGTAGTTACATAAAGAAGCTCTTTGTGGATGCAGCAATCAATGAGACTCGAGACTGGGCTTCGGTCCCAAAGTGAAACTCAGGAGTATCACTCACTGCACAAAGCGAAGGATTTAGTGAGTTTCCTCGAAAGGTGGATGATATCACAAAAACATCATATTTCGAATCCTGAAGGCACAATGATATGCGCTGCGTCATACCACAGCACGGTTTAATGGCGAGCAAACATAATAGTGCTATAGTATACACAAAAATCACCAGGTACCACCTGATATGACATTATCATGATACCCAGGTTACAGGTCAATCTGCATTGGGATTCTATCAGTTTTTTATTATTTACAATTATTTTCTGATATTTTTTTTTAAAAGCCTGAACCTGTCAAAGGAACTTTATTGTTTGCCATTTCTACAGAAACTTCGCAAATCATTCACTTCTGCTTCATGCGATCCTGTACCACCTGTCAATGTGTGAATGGACTACAGAGGGGCAACAACGTTTCACCACCATCATCGCTGCACAAAAGACTCATGATGCACAAATGAATACATTTTCTGTGGACTTCCTAATGACATCTTTTCTTTCCCATTAACTTTCTGGGCAGCACGGTTCTTATAGGATTTTCAATGTTCATGAGCTCTGACCACAGGGAGGATCATAACAAATTTATAACTTGATAAACAAATTTAAAAGGTAATTTAGCATAACTTTTCATGCCACTGAACAACGTTTCCTGTGCTGGTTTACAGTCGCGAGCGCCTAACACTAAAACCTCAGATGAGAACACACAGCAAGTGCAGTGCCGAAGGAGGAGGCCATTCTGAATCTGCAAGAAATGGCAAGTCTGAAATTGTCTTAAGTGTGTCAAAGTCAGAAAGAGAGAGAGAGGGAGGGAGAGAAAGAGAGGGGGGAGGGGGACATTGGGACAATATATAAATAGTTTTCCCCTTCCAGGAGGAGGCCTTTTTTAACAGAATTTATGCTACCGTGTAAGCGACCTGGTTTTCTGTGGCCCAGTTGGCCGAAAGAGTGTAAGTTAAAAGTGAAAGATAAAATGATAAGGCGGCCTGGATGGGGGGGGTGGGGGGGGGGTTTTGTGTGTGTGTGTGTGTGTGTGTGTGTGTGTGTGTGTGTGTGTGTGAGTGAGAGAGAGAGTGAGAGAGACAGGGAGTGGGGAAGAAGGTGAGTGAAAGAGAGAGAGGGACAGTGGTGGACTGGTGGTAAAGGTGCTGGATCACTGATCCTAAGGTTGGGGGTTCAAGCCCCACTCTCAACAGGTTGCCCCCCCTCCCTCCCAGTGCAGCTAACTGAGTTATCAAAGGCTGGCCGTGTCTTTCACTGTCTGTGGTGAGAGGCCTGTAAAAGAACCATTACTGACTTCTGACGAGAGTAGCTCTATCACCGTCAGTGTGTTTCCATGCTGCGATGGCCTGTTCAGCTGTCCAGGGTGTACTCTGCACTTGCCCACAGTAGGCTGAAATGGGTGCCATCCTTCCCGTAACCCTTAGGATTAAGCAGTTACAGAAAATGAATGAGAGAGAGAGAGAGAGAGAGAGAGAAGTCCTGTGTTCTACCCGTAGCTTTACACAGAGGCAGAAGCTCTGACTGATTCTGATAATCCCGGTCAGACTTTGCCTGCCAGGTTGCAAAAAGGTATTACTGTATATTTCAACTTAATAAACTTCACTTCTATATACAGTATGCATGCGTGTGTGTGTGTGTGTGTGTGTGTGTGTGTGTGTGTGTGTGTGTGTTTTGCTTAAATGTCCCTGAAGACTTACATTCTTAAAGGTCCCATTCAAAATTCTCATGCATCAGTTGAGGAAACCCACACAAATTCAGCCCTGCTCTCAGAATTCAGTCCGAAAAGATAATCATAAACGGCCCAAATATTAGGGTTAATTTTATTTTATTTATTTATATTCATGAGATGTTATTCTCAACATCCAATCACCATCATTCACCATCAAACACTAACATTCACCTCCACCACCAAAAAAATCCAAATTTACCACCAAACACCAAAAACCTCGACATTCACCACCAAACACCCAAATCACCAACATTCACCACAAAACACTAAAATGTACCAGTAAACACCAAGAGCACAAACATTCAGGGATGCCTAGGGCTATGAGTTACACAGTAAAATTGATTTGTGCCCAAAAAAAGGCATAAAAAATAAAATTGTACTGACTAGAATTAAATTCATCAACAAACACCAAAAAACACCAGTATTCTTCATCAAACACCAACATGCACCAAAAAACACCAGTATTCTTCATCAAACACCAAAAACACCAGTATTCTTCATCAAACACCAACATGCACCAAAAAAACACCAGTATTCTTCATCAAACACCAAAAACACCAGTATTCTTCATCAAACACCAACATGCACCAAAAACACCAACATTCACCACCAACACCAAAAACCCCTAAAAATGTATCACTAAACACCAAAATCACCAACATGCACCACTAAACACCAAAAAATCCCACCAAATTTAAAATCAAGTCCATCCTGACAGAGTGATTTTACAATCAAAGCTTATAAAACACGACAGTTTCGAATATTATACTTCTGCATTTCATCAACATGACATGGGGTCATGACCCCTTGTGGGAAACACCGCCTCAGCTAACCTCTGAATTGTTACGCTATTCACCATGCTAACAGGATTTCGAATGCCGACGAGACAGTCGTGGAGTTGTTTTTGTTTTGTTTTTTCTCCTGTTTAGTAAATAATTCTCTTTAAAACGGTCCTTTCTTATGAATAAACACTCACAGTGAATAATCATATAAATAAATAACCACGTCATCACACTTGGCATCTCCACTCTCAGCATGACTCAGCCCCGATGCCAAGAGTTTGAGGGATGGAACCAAATGCAGGCTGTAAAACCACAATCACCGTTATTGGCCAAATTATTCATCCTGAACAATAAAACTAACTACTTTACAAACTGCGTTTAAAATGTCATTCGGTTGCAGGTTATTAAATAAAGATGTAGTACAGGGGCAGCCCTTGGAAATCCACAATGTCTTTCTGAAACAGTTCGTTTTGTCCTGTACATGGGTTTTAATAAGCCCTGCATTGGCCACCATGATTATTATTGCTCCAGAAATTGTTTCCCATCTTCTGTTTCTCATCACTCCATCTCAGACTTTTTCACTTTCTTCCAAATGCTGTTGCACCACCAAGTTCTCACACTAGCGCGAAACCGTTCCTTCGGTCATGCCGTCAAATTATTTAGTTCAGTTCGGGTCATTTTCTGTAACCGCTTAATCCTAATTAGGGTTGCGGGGAGGCTGGCACCCATCCCGGCCGATTCCGGGCGAGGGCAGAATCCACCCTGGACAACTCACCAGGCCATCACAGGGCGGAAACACGCTGACAGCTTTGCAGCTACTCTTGTCAAAAGTCAGCGATGGTTCTTTGACTTGCCTCACACCACAGACATTGTGGGGCCGGTGGTGTAGTGGTTAGGGTGCTGCGCTCATGATCAGGAGGTTGTGTATTCAAATCCCAGTGAGACCCCCACTGTGCTAGGACCCCTGGGCAAGGTCTGAACCAAAGTATGCCTCTGTTCACCCAGCAGAATAATGGGTACCAGTAAAAATATATACTGGGAAAGTAACCTGCGATGGACTAGCGTCCCATCCAGGAGGAGTTGAACTTCTAGTCGCGTCACGCTACAGAATCTGGGGATAAGCACTGGTTCGATGAGCCAGTCGGCTTGGGTATAAGAAGCCCAACGGACTTTACCTTTACCTCGCACCATAGACAGTGAGAGACATGGCTGCCCTTTGATAACCCAGTTAGCTGCACTGGGGGGACAGTGACAACCTTATGGAGAATGGGACTCGAACCCCCAACCTTAGGATCAGTGATCCAGCACCTTTTACCACCAGGCCACAACTGGCCCACATTAAAAATCCTTTATGGTACATCATTGGATCTTGTGGTCCTCTGCTGCTACATCGGGGAACAGAAAGAGACATTATTATGTTCCTGACAGAACTCTAAATGAAGCCGCCCGAGACCTGATTAAAACGCAGCCGCCAAGTGTGGATTCGCTCTCATCAGCCTTCGTAATGCCATAATAATATACACAATGTCAAATGTTCTGGACTCACACTGAAGAGAAATGCACATTAAACCAAAAATCTAAAATAAAGAATTGTATGCAGTTAAAACTGATTATTAAATTAAATGAAATACAGTTTCCATGATTTATTGCCCATTGCCGGACTCCTGCCCTCCCAACATCCACTGTTGATGTGAGAGATGTAGGCGATCGATGGAGGGATGTGAGAGCAACCCTGCTGATGTGACACACTATAATGCAGTCAGTCATTTCACACCCGTCACCCACTTCATTACAAAAGGCGGTAAACACGAGACTGGCATTTGGCAAATGCCAACCAATAACGAGGGGTCGAGTGAGGCTGGATTTGCATGAGGTTTGTTGATGAAGTTGAGAAAGCTATAAGAGCACAGTTTTAAGTGTGGGGGGTTTTATTATTATTATTATTATTTATTTAGCTGAAAAGAAAACATACCAGTAATTGGAACTGGGCCAAAAATCTGAAGTAAATACAAAAAGGTGTTTTTATCTGAGGAGAGAAACTCTGGAACACCTAGCCGAGACTTTAACTGCACACTTCCGTATCAGTGGTGCTGCCGTGGAATTCTCTGGATGTTTACACACGTGCAGGACATGGTCTCCATTTGTTCTGCTACAGGACACGCCCATCTTTCAAAAAACAGACACACCCACCATTCTTCAAAACCGCACATACCGTATTATAATCACTCAAAGATTCACGCTCTTCACACCACTTTTTCACACCCCACCCAACTACCTATCAGCCACGCCCATCTGTATAACTCCGCCTCACCCATCTTTATAGTTCAGACTTATATAGGTGAGAGTCTGAGATAGATCGTCGTGTGAAACACACCTATCTACGTAACTCAGACACACACATCTGTATATCTCAGACACGCCCATCTACCTCAGATATGCCCACCTATCTTAGACACCTATTTGCTCAACTCTGATCTGCCATCTATAAAACATCCACGTCCAACTGTCTAACTCAGATTGTTTGATTTATTTTGTGAATTTGTGGCTCTGAATCGTGGAATATGCATGAGCACAGACCTTTTTGGTGTGTGTGTGTGTGTGTGTGTGTGTGTGTGTGTGTGTGTGTGTGTGTGTAGAGGATTGAGAACTGATCAATAAGATACTGTTGCTGTCTCTCTGTCCCAAGGTCACGAGTAAATGTGTGCTATTTTCTAGTTTCTCATTCTTTCACCCTTCACACAATCTCTACACCCATCGAATTTTCTTTCCTCATAGTCATTTTATCCATCCATCCAACATGTCATTCTTTTCTGTACGTATATCTCAGTAGCAGTGACAGCTTGAGGGTTTTAAAATAACAGAAGCACAGCTGTATATGTCAGACCAAAATAAAAATAAAAAACTTATTGGTCAATAAAATTAAAAAAGATGACCATGGGAGCACTCCGTGTTAAATCATCTGAAAGCGTCTGTTTTATTTCTGTGTTTCATCTTCTGGCCGTCGTACGCATTTCGTCTGCCATCTCTGGAAAGTGCATGAAAAAGAAGCGGCTCGATCAATATTTAAGCAAAGAGACACAAACATCTGGCTGAAGAGACGTGATGCAGGTCATCGATGTGGGACAAGGACAGCCTGACAGGACCCAAAGTCACGATTATTTCGTCATCACAAAACTTGAGATCCATTGAAGCAACTCTGATGTAAAATTCACAGAGGAACTTAAATTCCTCCAGGACCGAGAGTTAAACGGCTTTGCCAGAATCTTCTTCTTTTCCTTTCGGCTGATCCCTTCAGGGGTCGCCACAGCAAATCACTGGCCTCCATCTTCATGGAAGTCATATTAATGATTCACATGTTTGATTTGGGTGATAGGTTTTTATGTCGGATGCCCTTCCTGACACAGTCTTTAGCAAGAGCAGAAACACGCGGACGGCTTTGCAGCTCCTCTTGGTTCTGCCTCTCACCATAGACAGTGAGAGACATGGCCGGCCTTTGATAACCCAGTTAACTGCACTGGGTGGAAGGTGACAACCTTGTGGAGAATGGGACTTGAACCCCCAACCTTAGGATCAGTGATCCAGCCCCTTTTACCACCAGGCCACCACTGCCGTCGGCTTCGGCAGAATCTAGCGATGATATACATAATCACATCATCATCACACACAAGCAGACACAATCCAGCATGCCACAGAAAACATGATGGTACAACTTCTGAATAAAGGAAGTGAAGAGAAGGAGACAAAGGAAGAGGAAAGGAATGGAAAGTAAATTGAGGCTCTTGGGCTCGAAGGAAGGAAGAAAAAGAAAAAAGAAAGAAAAAGGAACGAAAAGATAAGTTGGATGAAGAGCAAGAGGAGCAGGAGGAGGAGGAGGAGGAGGAAGAGGAAGGCGACCGCTGTGCATTCCACTGATTGATTTTTCTAATGCACATCTCAGCGAGAGGCCAATGTGTCTCTGTCGGAACCTGCCTATATCTCGTTTCCATTCAGGGTGCATGGAACCTCCCAGAGGAGAGAACATCTCCCACAGTCCTGTCTTACAAATGAGATCATTTCTATACTCGCACATGCGTTCTCACTCACTCTCTCTCTCTCTCTCTCACACACACACACACACACACACACACACACACATTCAGCTTTGGCATTTAGCCAACAACAAGCAGAGATTTAACAGTACGGTAGCTATGGCTAAATCACTGTTTACTTGAGGCAAGTTCCCATGAATCTGATTGGCCAGCATTGCTCTCATAAACACGAAGTTCAACTTCCTTCCCAGCAGGGGACTCTGCTTCCTCTGACTCATTCAGATTGCTTTGAACCACCCAGTGATGGACCAACCATTCAGTGTACCTACCAGGTACCTGCTGGAAAATGCAGACAGACCCAAAATCTAATGATCCTCAACCGATTACAAGTGTCCATTCAAGACAGAGAGCGAGAGAGAGAGAGAGAGAGAGAGAGAGAGAGAGAGAGAGTGAAATAAAGGAAATAAAACAATATAAAATTAAAAGAAATGAAAGAAAATAAAGAGAAAGAAATGAAAAAAGGAAAAAAGGAAAGGAACAAAGGTAATAAAGTAAATAAAGGGAAGGAGGACATTACGGTAGCATTGAAGCAAAAGGTAATAAACCGCCCTCTGTTTACAGTTGCATTTCTGTGAGATGGTGTTTGATAAGATAAAGTCTTCTCTTATTTCCACTCGCGCTCAACGTCAGGAGCAAAACTGCACTTCATCTCCATCAGGATTCTTTATAATGCTGTGAAAAATGATTCTTGATGTATTTTACGTAAATGCTACAGTTGTGTGGGTTTAAAAAGTAAATAGCTGAATCATCACCCTGTAACACTCATCCATGTTATCCCAAATAAATCCCATAAATCCACAGTGGGAAATGGATGAGTGAAGTCTCGAATTTCAATCCTACTTACTCAATCAGGGGGATTAGAGACTTAACTTCATGATTTCCAAACACTGAACTACACAATATCCTGTTTCCTGTTCAATCGCACCTGATTCACCTCCTGTGCTCATCAATACCCCGCTGAGGGGACGAACCTGGGAAACACCACACAGTTTACACCTAACCTTCATCAGATTCATCCTTCACACATCAATGCACACGGCCAGGTTTATTAAACACTTTCACAGTAACTTTCGTATCATATACCAATCACTGGAATAACAAGTAACCAACCAATCATCTTCACAGAACTTGCCGGAGATCAGTGATGAGACTCTTCTGAAACCATGAACCATCACGGATTCTTTCAAAACTCTGAAAAGACATGAAGGATTTCCAGATATATAGGAAGAATAACATACAGGACTGGATGGAATTCTTGGAGCTTATTTAGGAAACTTTACTGAAACATTCCAAGGGAATTTAAAATGGGGAACTTTGGAAGTACTCCAAACTGGACATGGGAATTTTTTTATTTTTTTTTTTCAGAATCAACAGGAATATAAGGGAATTCATAGGAAATTAGAGAGAATTTATACAAACTGTAATAAACACAAAGATAAACATAAATACTTTGTTTTGATAGAAGCAGATATGCTTGAACAACAGTTTGGTTTCATACCAAGGAAGACCACCACAGATGCAGTGTTTGCTTTGAGGATGTTAATAGAGAAGTACAGAGGAGGGCAGAGGGAGCTGCATCGTGCCTTTGTGGATCTGGAGAAAGCATATGACAGGGTGGAACTGTGGTATTGCATGAGGAAGTCTGGAGTGGCAGAGAAGTATGTTAGAGTGGTGCAGGACATGTATGAGAGATGTAAGACAGTGGTGAGGTGTGCTGTAGGTGTGACAGAAGAGTTCAAGGTGGAGGTGGGACTGCATCAAGGGTCAGCTCTGAGTCCCTTCTAGTTTGCTATGGTGATGGACAGGCTGACAGACGAGGTTAGAAAAGAATCTCCATGGACTATAATGTTTGCAGATGACATTGTGATCTGTAGTGAGAGCAGAGAAAAAGTGCAGGAAAATCTAGAGAGGTGGAGGTATGTCCTGGAAAAGAGAGGAATGAAGGTTAGCCTCAGTAAGACAGAATACATGTGTGTGAACGACAAGGACCCAAGAGGAATGGTGAGGTTAAAGAGAGCAGAGGTAAAGAAGGTGGAGGATTTTAAGTACTTAGGCTCAACAATAGGATCCTGTAGAGCAGCCACGGCCAGGATCAAAACCATATTGTTGCTCGTGAATCTGAGGTTCAACTATTTTTCGAATCCTCCTCTCCAGCACCCCTGCATAGACGTCCCCAGGTAGGCTGAGGAGTGTGATTCCACAATAATTGAAACACACTATTTGGTAAAGTTTTACAAAAAGGGACTACCACCCCGGTTTGCCAATCCAGAGGTATGGCCCCAATGACCATACGATGTTGCAGAGATGTGTCAACTAAGACAGTCCTACAACATCCAGAGCCCCGAGATATTCAGGGCAGATCATCCACCCCTGGAGCCATGGAGGATGTGTTGGTGGGATTGACGAGGTCCTCAAAGTATTCCTGCCACCTTCCGAAAACATCCCCTGTTAAGGTGAGCAGCTCTGCACTTCCAATATACAGAATATTTGTGAAGAACCACTTCCACCTCCTGAGGTGTCGGATGGTGGTCTAGAACCTTTTTGAGGTCAATCAACAATCGCTTTCCAGGCCCTCACTGGACTCCTCCCACGCTCGAGATTTTGCATCATTGACAGCTCAGGCTGCAGCATGTTTGACCTGCCAGTACCTGTCTGCTGCCTCAGGAGTTCCAGAGGCCAATCCTTTTTCAGCTGGACAGCCCTCTTCACCACAGTTGTCCACCAACGGTTCAGGGGTTACCACCACGACTGGCACCAATGACTTTCTGGCTACAGTTATAGGCTGCCACCTCGGCAATGAAGGCACGAAACATGGCCTAATTGGATTACATGTCACCATCCTTCAGGATGTGGTGGTAACTCTGCCGGAGGTGTTAGTTAAAGATTCCTCTGAGAGGAGGCTCCCAGGAGACCCTAACTGCACGCTTGGACCTGCTAGGCCTGATCTGCCCCCCACCATCAGAGCCAATTCACCACCAGGTGGTGAACGGTTGACAGCTCAGCTCCTCTCTTCACCCGTGTGTCCAGACCATGCAGCCGCAAGTCCACTGACATGACTACAAAGAACTGTGGCCTAGGCTGTCCTGATGCCAAGTGCACTTGACACTCTTATGTTTGAACATGGTGTTCATGATGGACAAACCATGATGAGCACAGAAGTCCAACAATGAAATACTATTTGGGTTTCAGACAGGAGAGGCCGTGCCTACCAATCATACCCTTCCAAGTCACACTACCATTGCCCACATGGGCATTAAAGTCTCCCAGTACAAGAAGTGAGTTCCCTGGGGGAGTGTTCTCCAACACACGCCCTAAAGACTCCAAAAGGGGAGGGCAGCCCGGACTGTCATTTGGTGCATAAGCACAAACAACAGTCGGGACCCGTTCCCCCACCCAAAGGCAGAGAGAAGCTACCCTTTCTTCAACTGGGGAGAACCCCAACATGTGGGCACCAAGGCAGGGGACGACAGGGATGCCCACACAGCTTGTTGCCTCTCCCTATGAGCAACTCCAGAATGGAATAAGGTCCAGCCCCTCTTGAGATTGGTGGTTCCAGAGACAAGCTATGCATTGAGGTGAATCCAACTATATTTAGTTGCTATCTCTTCACCTCACGCATCAACTCAGGCTCCTTCTCCGCCAGAGGGAGATCATGGGCCCATGTCTCCTTTTCAGGCTGAGCCCAGCCGGGCTCCATGAACAGAAGCCCGACCACAAGGCACTCACCTTTGAGCCCCTCCACCAGGCCTGGCTCCAGGGGTGGACCCTGGTGACCCACGTCCAGGCAGCTGTTTCCTTGAGTTCTTCCTCATATACATATTTTGAACTGTGCTTCGTCTTGAGCTTCACCTAGGATCTGTTTGCCTTGGGTGACCCTACCAGGGGCATAATGCTCCAGACAACATAGCTCCTACGATCATTTGGACATACAAATTCCTCCATCACTATAAGGAGTTCAAGGATTGGCAGACTCATGATTATGGGTTCAAATTGCCACAAATACCACTAGACAAGGTCTCAACCAAACGTGTGCCCCTGTCCACTTGGTAAAAATACTAGGCGGGTAACCTACGATGAACTCGAGTCTTATCCAGAAGGAGTTACATTCCTCGTCCTCTCACTCTACTAGAGACTGGGTTAAGCATCACCTCTAATAAACGCGGGTGCGAAAAACCTACTTGGCCTTACATTTACAGCGTTTGGCAGGTGCACTTATCCAGAGCAATTAACATTTTTTATACAACTTGAGAAATTCAGGGTTAAGAGCCTTGCTTAAGGGCCCAACACTGGTGACAGTGGGGATTGAACCTCTGACCTTTGGATTAATAACCCGTCGAATTAACCACCATTGCCAAACCGAATGCCTTACCTCATACACATTTAAAATTTCCTGATTTGGTAGTTAGCATGTCCTCCTTCCAAAAAGAAGGTCTTGGGTCCCAGGCTCAGTAAGAGTATTTCTGTGGGGAGTTTGCATGTTTTTTCCACTGCCTGTATGGGTTTTCTCTGAGCTTTCCAGTTTCCTCCCAGAGTCATACAGAGTAGGATTGGCTAACTCAACAATGAAGGATGACGCTCAGAGAAGAAGGGGTTTGTTCTAGGATGTGAATTTGGGACAGAGGTTTGTTGGTTTTCAGATCTGTAAAAAGCAGAGTTGGTTTTTTTTTTTCTCTCTCTCTCTCCGAGTGAAAAGTAGTACAGTACACATTGTTGCAGGGATACAGAATCCTCTCATTTTTAACCTATTTACTTTAAATAAGGCTACAGCTGGGACATGCCTTGGTTTCCACTTGCTGTTATCTCAGCCAGCCCGAACTCTGACGTGGCTTACGATCACCCGCTGCGGTGACATCATAACGAATTTATCTTCTACAAAGTGATGTATCTGTAAGTGTAACAGGCTTACAGGTTCAGCATGATAACAGCTGAGTGTCAGGGAGAGACAGGTGAAAGAAGACACAAGACAATTTCTCAGTAACAACCAAAATCAGAAGACATACAATGCAAGTGGAAGATAAGAACACTGAGTAACCAGAGAAAATAATTACGCATCATTATGAAAAACA
>CM045731.1:72088916-72108916 GCA_024760905.1 Plotosus lineatus
GTGAAGAGACAATGGCATGCGATCATCTTTTTTTTGTTTGTTTGTTTTTTTTTCAGAAGGAAGAATTTTACAGCTTCCTCCAAGCCCTGCACACTTTTTCCCCTTTTTTTGTGATCAGACAGTATATTAAAAATAATTGGACATATTCTCCGTTTCATTTAAACTCTGCTCATGAATGTGATGTAGTGCGTTGTGCCGAGGGCGTTTGGTAATTCGAACAGATCAGAAACTCACACATTCAACAGAAAATTTGCCAGAACGATCTGTTCTTAAATGTCTGGAACAACTGGAGGCAAGTTTTCACGGGATGTGAAATGTGTGTGTTATGGAAATGAGGACTCTCTCATTGAGACCATCATGCACCAAGCACAAAGAACCTGGACTGACACCCCTGAAAAGAACACCAGCGGTTCCTCTCCAGGATCCAGATCAGCCTGGGGAAGCGTGTGTAAGTCTTCGCAGGAGCTCCTAAATAATTCAGGAGCCGTCACCCGGTCAGGAAGGGACAAATCAACATCTGTCTTCTCTTTCGACAGAAAAATAGACAACTCCACACTCACGACAGGTCCTTCATGTGCCCAAAAACAGGTTCGGATGAAATATCACACCTGGCCGGTTGGAGAGGTGATGGGGCTGAACCGGTTATCTGTGCGCTGCCGGTGAATATTTGGGATGTATTTTGTAGTAGTGTACAGATGTGGAGGTTTATAAGACTGTACACCACACACAGTGTAGACATATCATCTTCTCCCTCATGACTGACAGACCCTGTGGGGTGGATGGAGTTATACTCATTTCATTTGAATCTCATTCAAAATCATGTTGCAGTGGCGCCTGAACATTTCCCCTGGTGAGCGTAAAAAATAAAATAAAATTCTATTAAATTCATGATAGACTCAAAAGTATGTGCACCTCTCGCTGTAAACTGTCTCAGTGCTTAAGTCTGGGTTTCGCCCTATGTCTATGATTATCAATATTCCTGCACTGACAAACCTCCAGACTATAAAACGAACCACCAGATTTGTGCTAACAGAGTATATAACCTCACCTTACAATAGTCCCAGCAAACGAAAAATCCAGATTACAAAAAACATTTTCCAAAATTTTTTGTCTGTGCATACGAAACAAGTTCTCCTTACGAAACGCGCCATTCAAACATTAAAACGCGCCATTCAAACAATGCACGGTTGCTTTCCCATTGACTATCTGCCAAAATCCTGCCCCACTGGCCTAACATTGGCTAGAAGGGATGACGCAGCTCCCACCCATTGGCTATCTAACAACATCCCGCCCCGCTGGCCTCCCATTGGTTAGGAGGGATGACAGAGCTCCCTCCCATTGGCTATCTCCCAACATCCCGCCCCCGCTGGCCTCCCATAGGCTTGGAGGGATGACGCAGCTCCATTGAGCAGCAGCCTGTTTCATGAGTTTTTCGAGTGTGCTCATTGCAACTTTATTTTCTGGCTCAGGCTTTTAACCTTGCATAAACATTTGTTAGATTATAACTCTGCTAAGAAGACATTGTCAACATGAAGTAAGTACCTTAAAAGATATGCTTTTATCATTTTTAAAGGGTAGTATTCGGGGACTTGGAACGAATCACACATTTTAAATGTAAAATGCGGTTCTACTTACGAAAAATCCAGGTTACGAAACCACATCTGGAACGGACCACAACCACAATGTGAAAGGAAATTGATGATAATTACATTGCAGTGTTGACTTTGAATGTTTGCCCCGAAGTCACATGGGTTTCCTTCTGGTATGCCAGTTTCCTCCCACAGTCCAAAAGCATGCACAGCAGGCTAACTGGCTGATCCAAATCACCCTTAGGCATGAGTGTGAATAGTTGTGTGCTAGCTCTACGATGGCCTGGTGAGCTGCTCAGGGTGTCCCCTGCCTTGACCTGAGTTATCTGAGATAGGCTCCATCCTTTAGTGGTAGAGTATTAAGAGGTTCATCAGATGAAAGTACTGTTTGAAGACCAGATCTGGGTCTCTGGTCCTGAGAGAGAACCTTTCCTTTGCCAGATTAGACCTCAGCCATTAAAACTAAAGTGAAGATGGACAGGAGGAGAAGAGATCATGATGAGATGTCTGACTTTCTCACACTCTCTACGATCAGTCTGTCTTCTCATCTGCTTCATCCCTGTTCACCTCTCACTCTCTTCAGAGCCATTTATCAAAAAGCGTTTTCCTCTAATCAGCTCAATTAGGCGTGAAGACCTCGTCTCTGGCTCCCACTTGCCTCTTGCTCACCTCCCGCTTGCCGGACAACTGACTGAACAGACAGAGACATGGATGAGTGGAGAGAGAGAGAGAGAGAGAGAGAGAGAGAGAGAGAGCAGCACTTTACTTGCCATTTTTCTCCTCTCAGATCTCAGTGCTTCAATCTCCAAGACACTTCTTTTTGTTGGTTCAGGTTTTTTATGCTGACTCAATCAGGCTCAATCCATCAGCGTGCATGTGTGTGTGTGTGTGTGTGTGTGTGTGTGTGTGTGTGTGTGTGTGTGTGTGCATGTGCATGGTGCTATCAATCACTGAGCATTACATGCCTGACACGGTGCTACTCAAATATCAAGATGGCTCAGCAGGTAAATATGAGGCTTGTCAACTAATACAAGTAAACAAAAACAACAAAGAACGATTGCACACGATGGAAAGAGAGAATGCATGAACCAACAAATATCACACCATCCATCAAGGTATAGAGAGAGAGAGGGGGGGGGGGGTACAGTGAAGTAGAGCGATAGAAAGAGGTAGAGATTTTTGTTTTTTTATTTAAAAAAAAAACGACTTTATTTTAACACAGATATAAACAGTTGTTTGTAAAGTATGGACAGAAAGAGTACATTAAAGGAATCAGTGTAGTAAAACAACACGCTACACAAAAAATAAATTAAAGCATAAAACCACTTTGAGCCGAACAGAAACAGTGATTTTTATAATCGGAAACAATTCCTCTAAACCAATATTTGTGCAAACAGCAGCTTTGCCCAAAGTGTTACAGAAGCGTCTACGTCCTGACACACCGTGTTCTAAAAACCAACCAGTCTTTAAAATCCGGGGCGAGGCTCTCAACAGGAAGGGGGTCCATGTCTCCGAGGGGGAAAACATTGTTAGTTCAGGAGGCGATGCTGGAGTGTTCATCCGGGGAGAGTTGGTCCTTCCAGACCTTCAGCATGTTTCCCAGAAGTCTCACCGACGAAACCCCGAAAGCAGCAGAGACAGCAGCGGCATCCTGCGGGTGTGGACCACACAGGTCAAACACGTGACCCAGTGTGGTGATGTCTGCCCCTACAAACCGTCTCTGCGACGGACGGGCCGGCAGTCTGTCGCACATTAAAACGAGTTCCACAAACAGATTGTTTTAGATTCCAGAACCATGAGCTGTGTGTCTGCGATGTCTTTTTATAAAGTCCCCACATTTTAAAAGGGCTTTGGTAAAACTCTGGAAATACTTTTAGGTCGTGTTTACTGAGGTCCATTAAAAGAGAGAGTCCTGTAGGCCCGGTTCCCAGCACCGAGCTAGAACTGCGCAAGCTGTGGGCCTCCACAGCCAGGTCTTTAGGTCCAGTCAGCAGTCTCTGGATGAACTGGAGCCTAAACGTTGCTCCTCTGCTGGCCAGATGTATAAGACCATGTCCCCCTTCCTCTTTGGGGAGGAAGCAGACACTCTGTGGGACCCAATGCAGCTGGTCCCAGAAGCAACTGACGATCTCAGCCTGGGCTTTTGCAAGTAGAGTCCGGGGATGGGGCTGGGGGTGGAGGGGTCTACGCAGGAGAGACACAGCGTGGCAGCAACCAGATTATTGATGATTAAAACACGACCTTTAAAAGACATTTATGTTGAAATCCATTTCCAGTTTTTGAGCCTTCCTTCCACTTTCTCTAAAACATTTTCCCAATTTTTGTTTACAATATGATTGCCAAGGTAGTTGATCCCACCTTTTTTAAAGGTGAGACCGCCCAGCAGTGCGATACTTCGCGGCTTGTCTCCCACCAACAGAGCTTCACTTTTTCCCCAGTTTACCGTCAGTGCTGAGATTTCACGATAATCTTTAGCCGTGTTGATCAGGTACTCGTCCCAACTGCACCTCCGGTTCCCATCGTCCAGGGCGTGTAAAAACAGAAGTTTTTAAAAAAGAAACTTTTCAAAAACAACATCTCAATCCTTTCCCTCTCTGCTGTAATTTTTACAATATGGCCTGCCATCACATCTTCAATATTAACAGAAACTGGGTTAAAGTCTCGGGAAAATAAAACTCCGACTTCTCCACTACGGCTCGTTTTGTTACTAAAATAAACCCGTCCGGTCCATTCCGTCCTCCAGTCGCCTTCATTGGGTCTCCTGAATAACAACAACATTTACTTTTTTCATATTAATCAAACTAAAAATTGGGGCTCTTTTCATGTCCTGTCCTGCTCCGTTTGTATTTACTGTGGCAATTCTAAAAGTACACATGTTGAAAGTAAAAAGACGGAAGAAACAGAACCATGAGAAGGAAAAGCAGCTTGAAAGATAAATAAAATAAATTTAAAAAAAAAATTAAAAATGAGTCCTCCTCAGCAAGTTGGTTCTTAACCTTTAAGACCATTTTTTAGTCTAAAAATGTCCTGGTCCGTGAAAACCTGGTTCTCCGAGCTCGCCCGGCGTTCTCATATGGAGACGGACCGGGTCTCTGAACAGCCTGAGATCGGGAAAGAAATTCTCAACCGTTACTCCAAAACCGTTGGTGTCTTATAAAAACTTGTTCATTTTTTCCATGGCGTTTTGCCTGTTTTCTCAGTGCTTTCGTCCTCGCTTTCAGACAAGTCCTGGGATAGACAGGTTTCCTCCTTTGAGGCTTTTTTTTTACTTTATTGGTGCTGCTGTTTTCCGTTTCTGTGATTTTTGTTTTGTTTGCTGATTCTAACAAATCATCAACAACGATCTCCTCCTCGCCAACTTCCTCCAACACTGACTCTGCCACCCTGGCTGCTATCCGCCCAAGACGTTCCTTCTGTGTCCCTAGCTCCAGCTGTTCACTATGCGTCTTCTACACACCCTTTGTCCTCCACCTGTGTATCTGTGTTTCTATCCCTTGTCTCCTCCATGTTGTTGTGCCGCCCTGCACACCGTCTGCCTGTGTCTCCGGGCTGTGAGAACTCACCAGCTTAGTCTTTGAGGCTGTAGACGTTTCCTCAGGCAATTTTAAAGTGATCTCACCCAGGGTTGTTGCTGGCTCTCGCAACGGTTCCCGTGGTGGGGACGCCGCTGCCGCCGGTCACGGCAATGCGGCCGGCGACTCCGCTCCCCGCTCCACCGGAGAGCGTGATGCGGTAGCCGGACGCTTTGTTTCTTCCCCGTCCGGGCATGAGCGGATGAGATGTCCCTACATTCCAAACATTTCATATTCCCCGACATGACGTGGGTAGTGTAATCAAAATTGTCCATTTTAAATTTCAGAGCCAAATTCAGCTCTTGAAGACTTTTAAGTATCATCATTACTTGCCGTCTGACGGAAACGATATATTTCAGCTGAGGGGACTTAAAGTTTAGAGAGATCTTTTTAATTGGGGATAATAGCTGACCGTAGCGGGACAAGTCCCTCTCCAGAACCTCTTTACGCACGAACGGAGGGACATTGGAGATGGTGACTTGCTTAGCGGGGCTGACCAGGGAGAGAACAGACGTGAAAGTTCCCTGAATCGCAACCCGTTCTCTACAATCTTGTTCACTTTATCCACGCGATCCAAGAACATTCATCCTCAACGCTGATCTCACGCTTTCAAACCTGACCAGTTCCCCGACGGCCAAAACACAGTCCTCCGCCGAGCTCCACTGACAGTCGGGACTATTTTAATGGCGTGCTGGCGAGTCAGCTTCTCCAGCCCAGAGCCAACCGACATTTCCCCGGTGTGTTTAGCACAGGTGCTCAGCTCCACCGTTGTCACCACCACACCCCCACAGAAAACTTAAAAAGAAAATTAACAAAACTAAGAAAGAAATAACAGAGAAAAAGAAAAACATGCACTGAAAAGAGAAATAGCGCTCTCTACAAACAAACACATTCCCGCAGACACTCACGCACACCCCCAGCATGCACCGAGAGAGAGACAGAGAGAGAGACCTAGAGAGGTGGAAGAGAGAGAGAGAGAGAGAGGTGGAGACCGAGGTAGAGAGCAAGTGTGAGAGAGAGAGAGAGAGAGAGAGAGAGAGAGAGGGGTAGCAAGAAAGATGGAGAAAGAAAGAGGTCGAGACTGAATGAGTGAGCGAGAGTTAGAGAGAGAGGGAGCGAGAGGGAGATAGAAAGGTAGAGAAGGAAAAAGGGAAAACAAATGTTTAAAATCGTCGCATGTTACAGATAAACATGGGACTAAAATTACACTGACTATATCTGCTGAGGGAAGACACGGTGGTGTAGCATTAGTATGAAGGCCCTGGGTTCGAATCCCTGGCTTAGTGTTTCTATGTGGAGTTTGCATGCGTATGTGGGTTCCCTCCAGGTACTCCGGTTTCCTCACATGGTCAAAAGACACATCAGGATAATTGGCTATTCTAAATTGTCCCTAATGTGCATGGTTGTGTATGTGTGTGTGTGTGTGTGTGTGTGTGTGTGTGTGTGTTGCCCTGCTAGGTGACACACTCATGTCTCCCCATGATTATAGTAGGATGAAATAAGTTAATTAATTAATTAATCTGTGAAATCTGAATAATAAATCTGTGCATCCTGCTACACTGTTTATGCTCCTAATGACCAACTCTTGTCGTGCACTCATGTGGAACTGAACCTGACAGCGCTCGTGGTAGATCACGTCCATGACAGACAATTGAAAATTCTCGAGCTGTGGGACAGTAAATGTCATCAGTTTGAACCTGTTCTCTATCCTTTCCATCCCACTGGTATTTCTTGGTGTCAGTGCAGTTTCCTGGGTCGGTTTTGCGTTGCCCTGTGGCGGTGTTATGATAATCATACAAATTTCATAGCTATTTTGGCTCATCCCTCAGATTCATAATGTTTTCTTCTAATATCCAGCCAGCACACCCATGTGGGGCCCACGTGGGTAAAAGCCGGGTCAGCTGGGCGGATCTGGGCACGGGCTCAGCATGGGTTTCAAAGCGGATTACTGCTGGGCCCCTTGTGGGCTACCGTAAATCTCGCAAAAGCACGTGACCTACGCAGTGCCATTTTCAAAGTGATTTGGAGAAAGAAAGAAGCGCGTGTAAATACAAAGTTGTGGATTTCTCCAATTTCAAGTTATTTGGCGAGGAAATCGGTGAGTTTTTTATATCACATTATGTGTAGTTATTCTGTAGAACGGTTTGAATGGAATACACTTTTTGCTGCATTTATTTTAAGCTAGTGCTGCCATGATAAAATTCAAGTCGCTGGCTGAAGCCTAAACAGCATGCCGGGCAGAACGCGCGATCCGCTCAATCCGCCATTAACTATGAGGCCTAGCAGTAAATTAGGCGGAATAATAACAGTATTACGGGACAGCTCTATCGTACTGGCCTACAATTTATTATTGACATGAAGCATGTTCCGCACATAACACCCTGTAGTGAGTCTTCAATCTATAGTAGGCCCAGTCAGCACAGAGACATGAGGCCCAGCTGGGGCCCATATGGGCCAAAATATGGGGCCCAGTTGGGCTACCCATCTGGGCCCCAGAAGATTTTGTCCAGTGGTTCTATGTGGGCTCCATCTGGGCTTGCCCATATGGGCTAAAATATGTTTCCCACGCGGGTAGCAACTGGGCTTGCCCAGATGGGCTAAAATATGGGTCCCACACGGGTGACACATGGGCTTGCCCAGATGGGCTGAAGCGTGGGTCCCCTATGGGTAAAAAATAGACTTGCCCAGATGGGTTAAAATGTGGGTCCCATATGGGCAGCACATGGGAGCGCACGGGCCTTGTACCAAAACGGTTTAAATTCTGGGTCCTGCATGAGCTTTTCCTTGTACAGCAAGGTCATGGCTCCAACATTCCTGAGCTTTAATTCTAAGTCTTTAATTATAATAAATTATAAATGCTTCAATGTATTAATTATTTTAAATCAAGTTATACTTCCGGACTGGGTACAAAGTCACCGTTGACCGTTTTGTGTGCTTTGTATTATTCCCTTTTCGTGGGGCAATTGTGTTTCTGGTATTACGAGATAAATGTTATAAAATGGAAGATCGAGCTTTTTATTTGATTGTTTTAACTTTGTTGGTTTGGAATTAGCACACCTGATAATTGAAAGTAATGCCATTAGAAATGGTGAAAGTTTCATGGAGCATTTAAACAGAGGATCTGGACTAACAAGCTTCAAGCGAGACCCGTACGTTATTGTGTTACTTTCAGAAGAGCTCAGGAATGGTGGAGCCATTACATGCTGTAGAAGGAAAAGCTCATGCCGGACCCAGCATTTAAACCGTTTTGGTACAAGGCCCATGCCTTCCCATGTGTTGCCCAAATGGGAACCTCATTTTAGCCCATCTGAGCAAGCCCATGTGTCACCCATGAGGGACCCATATTTTAACCCATCTTAGCTAGCCCAGTTTATGCCGACGTGGGACCCATATTTTAGCCCATATGGGCAAGCCCAGATGGGACCCACATAGAACCCATGGACAAAATCTTCTGGGGTCCAGATGGGTAGCCCAACTGGGCCCCATATTTTGGTCCATATGGACCCCAGCTGGGCCCCACGTCTCTGTGTTGACTGGGTAGTCTGATAAAGTATATCTATCTGTGAACTTCACACTCCGTTTTGTTTCCCACCCAACCTGTGTTTCAGTCCGTATACTTGTGAACCCCTACAGCAGAAGCAGGCCCACAGTTACCTCTGTGCACTTATTCTGCATCTCAACCTGTTGAAAATTTCCTGATGTCGACCTGGACATTTTGTCATTTAAAGCATGACTATAATATAAAGGGATTTGAAGTGTGGGCTCCCGATGCTGAATCAGAAGCTTCAGGTAGACGTTACTCCAGTACAAATCAGATCCGAGATCAACCTAAAAATATCATAATTAAACTAAAGCAAGGCGAGAAGCTTAAGCCCTGACATGGACAAGGAATGAAAGAACTTTGATTTATGTCTCTGATCTTCTCACAGATTCATTATTAATCAGGGAGAGAAACACCCAGACAGGAGACAGATGGAGACATGGACAACTACAGCATCAGGAAACCACGGGTTGGTTTCCTGAACACAACGTTTTACTCCCACAATTTAAATGTCAAGTTCAACGAAAACGCTTAATCCAATTGTGGGAAGCTGGAGACTATCTCAGGCGAAGGTGGGGTACACCCTGAACAACTGACCAATCCAAAACCATTCACATTCACATCGAATAGGCAAGGCTTTGGACTGTGGGAGAAAACCAGAGTACCCAGAGGGAGAACATGCAAAGTCCACACAGAAACAGCCTCAACCAGCCGAGGCCCTGAACAAATTTGTGGTCTGAAGATGAGTGTTGATCGGGAGTACAACACAACAGTACAGTGTACGCTACCACCGGAAGAAGCTGCTAAAGGTTTGTATCGTACATATCTGGAGATAATGCAGATCAGGTCCGACTGAGTTCACTGGAGGAGACTGACGAGAACAACAGGAGGAACAGTGTCCGCAATAGACCGTTCTGATGAAAGAACACACGGAACAGAACAGGAAGGATCAGCCTCCACGCGCTGCCTCCCGGTGAAGACTGAGCCACACGCGCAGGATCTTTCGGAAATAATCGACTTTTGCCTGATGATGGTCGAGTGTTAAAACCGTTATCATCTGCCGCAGGAAATCAATTCTCAGTACAGCTGAGCTTATAGTCCAACATCTCGATCTGAACGATCCGCACAGGAATCAGGCATCTCTCTCTCTCTCTCTCTCTCTCTCTCTCTCTCTCTCTCTCTCACTCACTCACTCTCGTTCTCTATCTCTCTCTCTCTCTCTCTCTATCTCTTGCTTTCCCTCTCTACCACTCACTTTTGCTCTCTCACTCTCTCTATACTTTTATTTCTCTCTACCTCTCTGCTCCTCTCTCTCTCCACCTCTCACTCTTGCTCTCTACCTCTCTCTACCACCCCTTTCTTGCTTGCTTGCTCTCTACCTTTCTCTTGCTCTCCCTCTCTCTCTACCCTTCTCTCTCTTGCTCTACCTCTCTTGCTTCATCTCTATCTTTCTCTCCTTATCTCTCACTCTTTCTCATTCTATATCTCACTCTTCTTTACTCGCTCGCTCTCTCTTTCTCTCTCTGGATCATCGCTGTCACTGTCTGAATTGGGTCACGTCTGTAAAGACACTCGGCTGAGTCTCTCGCATTGAATCGATTCTCGCGGAACAGAAGGCTGCCACTCCTTGATCAAACTGTTTGTGATGTTTGAGGAAGATCAGACCCGAGGGCCAGTGGTGGCCTGAAGGTAAAGGGCGCTGGCTCGCTGATCCTAAGGTTGGGGGTTCGAGTCCCACTCTCTACAAGGTTGTCACTGTCCCCCCCCCCCAGTGCACTAACTGGGTTATCAAAGGCGGGCCATGTCTGTCACTGTCTCTGGTGAGACATGTCATGTCTATGGTGCGAGGTTGATGTAAAAGAACCATTGCTGACTTTGGTAAAGAGGAGCTGCAAAGCCGTCGGCGTGTTTCTGTCCTTTGCTAAAGGGATGTGACAGGAAGGGCATCCGACGTAAAAACCTCTGAATCAAATCAAACATACGAATCAGATGATTCGCCGTGGCGACCCCTGAAAAAGGGAAAAAGCCGAAAGGAGAAGGAGAAGAGGAAGATCAGACCCGAGCAGCACTGGCTTACAAATCACTGATTTTATACAATGTACGTAACAGGCGTTCTTTCTTTTATTCTGTTCTCTTTTCTCCCTTCTTTTTCATTTTACTTTTTTCATTCTCTCAATCTTTACTCCTGCACTCTATAGCACTCTCAGATTGAGACCCCTCCCTCAGCCAGTCGCATCCATCTGCTTTTATTCCTATTCACAAGGAAATGATCATTCCTTCAGCTTCCTTTCATCCCTCCTTCTACATCATTACTTATTGTCTCCCTCCTTCTTTCCTTCCTGCTCCCCTTGCATCACACTGTTCTCAGATGTTTTCTTCTTTCCCTTTCTCGATCGCATCATTCTATCATTCCTCACTCTTCCCTTCTTCTGAACTATTTGTAAATATTGTATTTTCCCCTTCGTTCTTTTCTTCTTTTCATACCTTTCTTCATTTTTTTTTTTTTACTTCAGATCATCCCCTATTTTTTGAGGAGGTTATGGTGGTGTAACATGTTGGACATTGTTCAGAATGTTTTATGAATCTGTTGTGGCCAGCGCGGTCCTCTGTACCGGTGCATGCTGGGGCCGCAGGCTGAGCATCGCGGACACTAACAGACCGAAGGAACGGATCTGCGAGGCCGCAAACGTTGTGGCGATGGAACTGCACTGTCTGACGGTGGTGTTGGAGACGCGAATCTTGTTCAAAATAAAGACGATACTGAACGATACCTCCGGCCCACTTCCCAACCGGCTGATCGGTCACAGGAGCCGTTCAGTGAGAGATGGATACGACCGAAATGTACCACTGAACCACAGAGAAAATCATTCCGACCGATCAAAGCTAAACTGTACAACCTCCACCATATAGCAACAACAACCGCTGTTATACATTTACATTGTACTGTTTAACATACTGATAATACTCTACATATCACTCACTCACACCATTCATTCTCGATCCGTTTATTCACATATTACTAACTTCTCATGTCACACTTAACCACAGATCGATCGATCGATAGATAGATAGATAGATAGATAGATAGATAGATAGATAGATAGATAGATAGATAGATAGATAGATAGATAGATAGATAGATAGATAGATAGATAGATAGATAGATAGATAGATCGATAGATAGATAGATTCATATGTAATTTTTTACATTTTCTTTTCTGAGACCATATCACACTCTCACTTGTATGGAGTAACTTTGTGCACACAATTTCTTCCAGGATTAATTAAGTATTCTTGTTATGATTCTAATTCCAAATACTTCAAAATACATCCTTTTTTATGTCTTTCAGAATTCTGTATCCTTCTTTCCCTTTTCACATCCCTTCTTTCCAACCAATTACTCATCTATTCATTCATTTGTAAAACAGTGCCCTGTGATAGCCTTGTGAGGTGTCCAGGGTGTACTCTGCCCTTGTTCGGAGTCGACTGAGATGGCCACCAGCCTGGCCGTGACCCTAATCAGGATTAAGTGGTTCAGAAAATGAATAAATGAATGTAACACTGTTTAATACGACCAGAGAAAAAGAGTCTACTGCAATGCCAACACAAACAGAACCGACTGTTCGCCTGATGTGCGCGTCTTGTTCTGTGGGTGGAAACTGAAGAGCCCGGAGGAAACCGGTGTCCTTGCTGAGCCCAGAATTCAAACCTAGGACCTTCTTGCTAGAACAAGGCACTCTGCTGCCGCAATTACTTCAGAGAATAGTTATTTTTGTCCTTCTTTTTCCCTTTTTACCATCCTTGCTGTATTCCTTTCTTCATTTTTTGAGATACTTAATGTTTGTCCTTTTGTTTACTCTTCTTCCTTTTCCCAGCATTCTCTCATTTCTTATTTTAACCTGCTTCTCTATTAAGCTTCTAAAAACAAATGCTTCCCTGTTTTATTTTCTTCTCTATCCCGCTCATACTGGGCCGATTCTTCCGGCTCTAAACCTTCACCCCACACAGTAGCATTTTTGGTTGTCTTGAGGTTGTACTGAGGTTGTAATATGATTGTATTGAGGTTGCCTTGAGGTTGTATTGTTATGGTTGCTTGGGAGTTGTAATGAGGTTCTGATGAAGTGATATTGGGGATGTAATGTGGTTGTATTGAGATTGTAGTGAGGCTCAGAAAGGTTGGGGACGGTGACGACTCAGTGGCTACAAGGCAGTTCGACTGTGATAAATGGTTTTGCAAACCGTCAAGCAATTTCAACTCTTTCAAAAACCTCGCGGATTATCGCAGTCAGTACCAGTCAAGGTGTCAACATGATGTCACCGTGGTTCGATATGGTCAGAAGTGCCCCGTCTGAGGACGGTGGTTTCCCTTCTCTCCTCCATCCCGTTCAGAGCTTTCTTCCTTTCTTGCTCTGGAACCCTTTTGATTATCCTCTTTCTCTCCTTTCTTTCATTTCTTGATCCAGCACAAATGAATGTTTGTGTTCAAGATGCCATCTGGACGCTTCAGGAATTTTTGAGTCACGGTTTAAATTTGGGTATTTTTCAATAATCTTTGGTTATTTAAATCTATTGGGAATTAAATTGATTAATTCGTTTCAGTTCAGTGTAATTTATATAAAAATTAATGCGGTTTTTAAACCCTGGTTTTCGCCGTGGGGCCAATCTGTGATCTGTGAAAGCAGGTTCATGAGTCATATCTTTCTTTCTCTCTCTCTCACCTTCTCTCAGACTCTCTCTCTCTCACACTCTCTATCTCTCTCACTCTCTTTCTCTCTGTGTCTCTCACTCTCATTTACTCTTTCTATCTCTCTCACTCATTTATTCTCTCTCTCACTCTCTCTTATTTACTCGTTCTCAATCTCACTGTCTCTATCATTTATTTTCTTTCTCTCTCACTCACACGTTTTTTCACATTTATTTACATGCTCATAACAATGGTGATGTGGTGGTGTGGTGGAGATGGTGGTGAGGTGGAGATGGTGGTGTGGAGGAGATGGTGGTGTGGTGGAGATGGTGGTGAGGTGGAGATGGTGGTGTGGAGGAGATGGTGGTGAGGTGGAGATGGTGGTGAGGTGGAGATGGTGGTGTGGTGGACATGGTGGTGTGGTGGAGATGGTGGTGAGGTGGAGATGGTGGTGTGGTGGAGATGTGGTGGAGATGGTGGTGTGGTGGAGATGGTGATGTGGTGGAGATGGTGGTGAGGTGGAGATGGTGGTGTGGTGGAGATGGTGATGTGGTGGAGATGGTGGTGTGGAGGAGATGGTGGTGTGGTGGAGATGGTGGTGTGGTGGAGATGGTGGTGAGGTGGAGATGGTGGTGTGGTGGAGATGGTGGTGAGGTGGAGATGGTGGTGTGGTGGAGATGGTGATGTGGTGGAGATGGTGATGTGGTGGAGATGGTGGTGTGGTGGAGATGGTGATGTGGTGGAGATGGTGATGTGGTGGAGATGGTGATGTGGTGGAGATGGTGGTGTGGTGGAGATGGTGGTGAGGTTATATCCCAAGCTCTTTTTATTTATAAAGTTTTTTTGCACCACCAATTTTGCCAATGGTGGATTTCATTGGGTTTTTGAAGGATATTAAAGTCAGCATAAAGTTTTATATAAAATAAACAAAATAAATGACATAATGTTTTTTTCAAAACTAATCAATGATTTCATTTTTTAGAAATCAACATCAGCTCATCTTACCTCCAGCAAAACAAAAAAAAAAGACTTTCTAATGAAAACTACATTGCTGCAAGAGATTTCTAATCAAGAGCATGAAAACCACCTCAAGACATAACGTGAGCGCTGACCGCAGTTTCGTCCACGCACGAAAAATTATCCTCACATTAAAAATCTAGTCGGGACTGACATTTAAGTTGACCACATCCATTAGGACAGTCCCAGCCCACTGTGAGTAATAAAATCAGCAGCTCTTAATCGGATCACATTTTCAGCTTTATTTTCTTTATTAAATCTTTGCTCGCTGTTGAAATATTAATCTTCAATACCGCATACGCTACGATTTTAATGTTCTCATTCCTATCAGCGTTCATAAGAGAAAATCCAACCTGACCCAAATCATAAAGAATAAAAGGTTTTCCTGAATTCATTTTAAATAGAGATATAATTATAGCAACTCTCACCAACCCTGGCGAGGTTAAACAGAGTACAATGTACGGCTCCCGTTACATCTATAGCAGGTTAGCGGCCTTTTAATGTGATGTCAGGACAAACAAAAAATATACCAACACCCGAAGAACAATGAAAAAGGAAAATGAGATTAAAGACATCACAATGAAAAACCTTTCAAAACATACAATTAATGTTTACGTCGTTGCACCTCAGACAAACAAACACACACACACACACACACACACACACACACACACACACACACACACACACACAGAGTTTTAATTTACACCACACAGGACAGATCATTCATCTCCCTTTTGTATCAAAGCAAATATAAATTAGCCGTTTGCAGGCACCTCCACAGTGACTCGTAGTCTGATATATGATCCTTCACACTGTCGCGTCACTGGCGTGAATTAATTGACTGGATTTCGCTTGTCTCATGTTGCTGCCAGGCTGAATTTGTTACAGTGTTTAAGAAGAATCACAATCAGCTGCAAGTGTGGGGATGTAATATCAGCTCTGAGTTTACAAAACTTCTGTATTCAACTAACTCCACCAATCACCAATCATCTAACTTTAGCCATCTTCTATCGTCTAATGCCACCCATCACCAGTCACCCAACTCCACCCATCACCAATCATCCAACCCCACCCATCACCGATCATGTAACTCCGCCCATCACCTAACATCTAACTTCAATCAACGAACACCACTCATCATCTATCACCTAACTCCACCCATCAACTATCATCTAACTCCACCCATCACCAATCACCTAACTCCACCCTTCGCCAATCGGCTAACACACAGTTTCCATCCCTGAGAGAAAAGTGGTGTAGTGGATGTGTACTATTTGACTTTGGGGATTTAGACTGAATCAATGTGGTCTGCTCATTAGTGTGTGTGTGTGTGTGTGTGTGTGTGTGTGTGTGTGTGTGTGTGTGTGAGACTGTGCATTTCTGTGTGTGTGTGAGAGAGAGAGAGAGAGAGAGAGAGGGAGAGAGAAAGCAGTCTGTATTCGTGACACACATCCTGAGAAAAAAAGTTAAGAAAGAAACAATGAGCAATACGAAATGATTATACGTATGAAAGTGAGACTCTGTGTTTCTCTCTTTCTCTCTGTAGCTCTCTATGTATCTCTCTGTCTGTCTTTCTGTGCATCTCTCTCTATATCATCTTTCTCTGTGTGTGTGTGTGTGTGTGTGTCTCTCTCTGTCTCTCTGTGTGTGTGTGTGTGTGTATCTATCTCTCTCTTTCAGGATGTCTGTTTCTCTCTCTCTCTCTATCTATATATTTCATTTTCTGTAACCACTTAATCCTAATTTGGGTCACGGGGAGGCTGGTGCCCATCCCAGCCAACTTCGGGCGAGGCCAGAGTACACCCTGGACAGCTCGCCAGGCCATCGCAGGGCGGAAACACGCCGACGGCTTTGCAGCTACTCTTTACGAAAGTCAGCAATGGTTCTTTTACATCAACCTCTCACCATAGACAGTGACAGACATGGCCCGCCTTTGATAACCCAGTTAGCTGCACGGGGGTGGGGACAGTGACAACCTTGTGGAGAGTGGGACTCGAACCCCCAACCTTTGGATCAGCGATCCAGCGCCCTATACCACTAGACCACCACCAGCTCATTTTTTTATATATATATATATATATATACAGTAAACGTGTGAAGAACTCAGTGCAGGTCAGCCTTAATCCTTATCATTCAATTTACATAATATAACCTGCTGAAGGTCAGAGTGTGTTCATGTGTGTGTGTGTGTGTGTGTGTGTGTGTGTGTGTGTGTGTGTGTGTGTACTGGAAGTTAAGGAGAAAAGAGGAGCCAATACTGGGGAGAAGTGAGATGAGAACAGAGAGGAGATTGTCAAGAGAAACAAAGGGGAGAACAGAGAAGTTTACTTGGGGGGGTTGAGGGGAAGAAGCGAGAAAAGATCCAGGAGGAGGAGACAGAGGGGAGGAGGGGGGAGAGAGAGAGAGAGAGAGAGAGAGAGAGAGAGAGACGTGTGGAAGTGGGTGAGACAGAGAGATGTGTGCCTGTGTGTGAGAGAGACATAGAGAGAAAGAATGTCTGAAGAGAAGAATAAGAGAGAGGGGAGGAGGTGGAGAGAAAGGAGGAGACAGAGGGAGAAAATAGGGAGACAAAGAAGGAGACAGAAACGGGGGACACAGGATATGAACGTCAGTATAAAAACATACTTAAAGGACATGGAGTTCAGTTGAAGATATTTTGAGAGAGAGAAAAGAGAGTGAGCTCGGTCAACATAAATATCTTCAACATACTGGAGTAGAGAGAGAGAGAGAGAGACAGAGAGAGAAAGACAAAGCAAGAGAAAACAAGAAGGTCCTGGGTTTGAGTCCCAGGAGTGTATTTTCATGTGGAGTTTCCATGTTTTCCTTTGCATGTGTGGGTTTTCTCTGGGAACACCAGTTTCTTCCGACAGTCGAAAGACATGCAAAGTAGGGACATGTCCCTATGTGTGAGTGTGAATGGTTCGATGTGTGTTGCTCTGTTATGGATAGGCAAGCTGTTCAGGGTATGCTATGCCCTCGAGCAGAGTCAGCTGAGATAGGCTCCAGACTCCTGAAATACATGAGTGAATCCAAATAAACAAAGCTATGAAGAAGGTGGGATTATATTCGGTTGTACATGTGAAAGAGAATTAATAAGAAAAGAAAGACTAGAGCCTGACTTCGGGCCGTCAATATCAGGATATTAACACCGCAGTAAATTAGCTAGTTATCAAAAAAGGTTAGCAGGCAGCAGCGATGTAACTGATTGTAATTTGTCTGGGTTTCTGCTCTGGGATTCGATACGCACCTACTCTCTTTCCTGTCTCACCGTGGAGTGTGTCTGAGCTTCACGCCTATTATTTCCTGTTTGCTTGTCTCCGATGCTTGTTAGCTGCGTTTAGCCGACTGAATCAGACAGCTCGTGATCAGACAGCGTGGCATTCTGGAAAACTTTCACATGAGGCAGCACAATGAAAACATGTCTGGCAGCACGTAGACTGATTCAGGAATCAAGTCAAGACCAATGTTTATTTTTCTCTCTTGGTGCAGTGAGATCGAACTTCAAATGCCGCCAGTCATCGATGCGAACATCCCTGTACTTATTAAAGAGAGAGTGGTTAAGGCAAAGGTTCTGTGTTCAAAACCCAGTCTCAACGAGGGTGTTTCTGTGCGAAATTAGCCTGTTCACGCGATGCTTGTATGGGTTTGTTTGTGTGTGTTTCTTAACAGGATTCTGCAAGACGTTATGCCTGAATGTCCCTGCAGATGTCCCAGCTTTGGACTCCATGCAATTTCAGAGATAATTCAGATCAAATTTAGGATCCTGGAATTTTTTTAAGGATTCTTTAATACTGTAAAAGAGGATGATTTTTTTAAGGATGATATTTTGGATCATATGTGGGATTGTTTGTTGGTTTGGTGGAGGTTTGCACCTTTTCAGTTGAACATATCTTGAACATTATCCTGCACCTGAGCTCCTTACCAACTTTAATTACACCCCGTCTCTCACCTCGGCACTATAATCCCATGACCCTGTGCAGCACTTTGCCGCTTTAGACTTGGTTTCATTCGGCTGCTGAAAGCTCAGAGGAACTTTTCCCGTGGCGCAACCTGCTGGATTTTGATACCCTAAATCGTCATTAATCCTCATTATCCTCATCCTCTCCGTCAACTCGACTCACCTCCATTAGCGTGCAAATGAACTCCAGCTCAGGTCCATCACGCCTCTATCGCAGGTAGCAGCTAAAACCATTTCCATAATTCCCAATTACGTTTCCGCCCAGGAGAAGCCGACACCATTTCATTTGCATTAGAAACAAACTTAACGATGAACACTTTTCTGCGAGAAGACGGGACTAATTGAAATGCGGCATGGCTGAGACCGGTTCGTTAATGTTTAATGATTAATATGCAGCTGCACGCAACAGAGAAAATGAGATTACTTACTTACCTCAGATAATTTCTCAGGCGTTGGGCGTGGAGACAGACGGAAAGATTCGAAGTGAATTGTGGGACGAAAGGCACTAGGGTGTGTTCGGGATGTGCGGAGTGTGTAAAGCAGCTTGAATACATACATCTTTTGGGGAATGTTATTACAGTTTTAATAATTTCTGACCTCACAGCCTTCTTAGTTCCACTAATGATGTTTAACAGGAACTGTTCGACTCAGTGTCTACAGCACTTCAACCAGCAACTCAGCAAATAATTTTTATTATTTTAAGGGGTAAACCCTGAACACCTCGCCAGACAAATGCATGGAGAACATGCACACATGTTCACCTTAACAATAAACTGGACTGGTCCCACAACACCAACAAGAAGTACAAGAAGGGCCAGAGTCGCCTCCACCTTCTGAGGAGACTCAGGTCCTTCGGCGTATGCAGACCTCTGCTCAGGACATTTTATGACTCTGTGGTAGCCTCTGCAATCGTCTACGCTGCCGTCTGCTGGGCCCCGGGCAGCACAGAGCGGGACAGAAAGAGACCGAACAAGCTGGTCAGGAGGGCCAGCGCTGTCCTCGGCTGCCCACTGGACTCTGTGGAGGAGTTGAGTGAGAGGAGGATGGTAGCAAAGCTCACATCCATCTTGGTCAACAGCTCTCACCCACTGCACCAGACTGTAGAGAAGCTGAGTAGCTCCTTCAGTGGACGACTGAGACATCCTCAGTGCAGGAAGGAGCGCTACTGCAGGTCGTTCATTCCCACCGCTGTCAGACCGTACAACGCCACTTTGTAACTGTCTGTGAAAATACCGGTTATGTGCAATAAAACCCCCGTGCACTTTAATCAACCACATCTACCCCAGTGACTGTGAACCATATCAACCCATCTACTCTGCACTCAGATACATTACACTTTAATATAGGCCAATCTATAAAGTTGCTCCATTCTTTTCTTTTATTGTTTATTAATTTATACTATTTATGTATCTATTTATTTATTTACTTATATAATATTTATGTATCTATTTATTTATTTACTTATATAATATATATGTATGTGTGTATGTTTGTATTTGTATCTATTTTTGCACCCCCTACTGATGGTACCTCAAGAGCCTGTAACAGTGAATTTCTCCATTGTGAGATTAATAAAGCTGTATCTTATCTTATCTTATCTTATCTTATCTTATCTTATCTTATTTTATCTTATCTG
>CM045731.1:72113916-72128916 GCA_024760905.1 Plotosus lineatus
CTCTCATTGTATATGTGTGTGTGTGTGTGTGTGTGTGTGTGTGTGTGTGTGTGTGTGTGTGTGTGTGTGTGTGTGTGTGTGTGTTCAAACTGTTTTGTTGCTTGAAAACAAAATGAAGTGCTGGGATCAGGAAAGAGAGTGGAGGAGGGAATGTTTAATCTCTGACCTGTCACTGGGTGGCTTGATTAATTGTGTTTGGTTAGGACTATATGTAAACCAAAGACTTTAATGAGGGTTTGTTTGGGGTTTTTATGAAGGAACCCAGATCTTAAATACATTTATTCATTTTCTGAACCACTTAATTCTAATTAAAGTCACAGTAAGGCTGTCACCCATCTCAGCCAACTGTGGGCGAGGGCAGGGTATACCCTGGACAGCATGCTAGGGCATCACAGGGAACATGCTATAGAAGTAGGCAGTGGCACTCTCATCGTCGCACTATGGTGTAGGAAAAAAGCACTGAGCAAACAAATATGAAGTGCAGTATTTATAGTCTCGTGTGAGGTGCTGGGGGGGCGTGAATTTTTTTTCTTCCTCTAGGGGAATCACAGAAGATACTGTATTTGATGTAATAAGCGCCCTGCTCCAATTTTTTAAATTTATGCTGTTTTCTGTTTATTTTCAGCTTTCATGTAAGTAATTTGGTTGATACCACAAAATGAATGACACAAATACCAGTAAAACTCTTCTTGTTCTGTTATTATTCATGTTTTCCACCTCGATGGTAATAAGCACTTACCGTTCCACTCCGCTGGTACTATTTTAATACCCCCCCCCCCCCCGCCGGCAATTTTTTAAGGACCCTGGGCACTTATCACATCGAATACAGTGATTGAGAAGCACTGCACAAGGCATTCTCAGAGCACAGAGGAATACACATGGAAGAATGCAAGGCTAATCGGCCCAGAAAAGCTATTTCCCCAGCAGAGTTTGTACGTCGAAAATTTGCTGTTTGGATGGGGCAGATTTTTGGCGAGATCAAAGCTTGTACCATGGAAAATTTGTTATAATGGCACTCGTAAGTCGAGGTACCACTGCAAATGCCAGTAAAATAATAAGTTAGATAAATATTATTTAATCCATCTTAAGCACCACTCTTATAGTGACGGAATCATTACAGTAACAAACATGGCGGTGCTCATTTGCAGCATGAGTATTGTGTTCGTTACAGAACAGAGGTCATTACACTTAAGGAACTGAATCAATGTAACTGTAAATTCAAGAACGTTAATCTGAGGTCCCAGGAGGAGACCTATAACAGTACTTTATCCCAGTGATGAACATGAGACTCTCATTAAGCTAGCTAAGCACCTTGAGATGCAGAAGCATCCTCGTAACAAGGCAGATGGTCAGTAGAGACATAGAGTAGGTGGAAAACGTCTTCTGGTATCGTGACCATGATGTAAACTTCTCTCAGCCACTCACATATTACTCAGCGAGTCACCTGACTACACTTGCCCTCATGCTGGTATTTGGACATAAAGCCCGGATTCCTCTAACTTGTGACCTGTTGACACCAATATCTCGCGATTGGAGTTCTTTGGTTAATCCACCCACAATGAAGGGAAGCTTTGAAGTAGTTTGCTTCATTTGGGTTTTGATGGTATCCATGAGATGGAGTCGTGCAGCTTCATCCGGACATAAGGCGCACTATAATTTTTTTTTTGAAGATTCTAAGTTTTTACGTGCGCCTTATATACATTCATTATCCGAGTTATGACCTAGATCGCTTCCGACCAACCAGTCGTAAGTTAGATTGGTCGTAAGTCAGATCTCATTCACCCAGTACTCGCGATGAATTCATGTTAAGCATATTCTACACCAGCATGTTCTTTCAACATGCGAAATAAACTTGTAGTCTTACTTTGCGCTGCTTGCAACATCACTTTCACATTTCTTTGCCTATTATCTTCCAACTACGTGTATAACTAGTGCTGCTTTCACTGCTTCCTTAATGCGGTCCTTGTCCTTCAAAATTGTAAACACTGTGGAGTGGGAGAGATGGAGATCTCCAGCAATGTAATTTATTTTTTTTCCTTCTTCATACTGCTTTATCACTTTCATCTTCGTCTCCAAAGACAGTACCTTCCTTGCCTTCTTGGTAGAATTGTCATCTGATGAATCGGACTTCCTCTTGGGGGCCACAGTAATGGTGTACAGTAAATGAACGTAAAATTGTACTGTAAAAGAGATGTTACTGTGACGTTTAGTCACAGTGTAGTGGAAGAATGTTGTGAGTGTGAGATGCTGGGATGCTGTGCTGCCACAACTATCTTACACGTTGTGTTGTCAGACATATACAGTAAACTCATAATAGGCATCTGCTAGACATGGTCGTGACTTGCGTATGTCGTAACTCAAGATAGTGATTGTATATACTGTATATATAGATGCATACTCATCTTTTATGTTCTGCCAGACCTACTTAGAGCATTTGCTGCCAAAACTGTCCATCTTGGTCTTATCTGCCTAAAGCACACAGTCCTAAGTCCTAGTACCGCTTAGTGAACTCCAGACATTTGCATTTATGATTGAGAGTAAGAAAAGGTTCCTCCCCTGCATGCCTCCCAAACAGCCGTCGATGGTGCCTGATGGTTGTTTTGGAGACTTTGTGACCCCAAGTTGCTCCCATTTGTTGAGATTCTCTAAGAGTGAGCTGTGGAGAACTTTTTGTTTCTCTTACCATCCTCATCACTGTGTCTTCTTCGTCTCCTCACTGTGTACAGTGGCAAAATAACCTCACGTCCTCATCCAGGTTGTTTACCACTGTTCCTGTTTTTTAAAATTCTTGATGATTCATCTGATAGTTCATATGGGCAGGTGCAGGTGAAGGGCAATTTTTTTGTATCCATTTCCTGACTTGATTGAATTGTGAGTTCCTTTGTCTTCCCCATGTTAAAGAGTGAATAAGAGAAATGGCCTCTGTGTCATGTCATATTTACACCACAGGGAAACAGGAAGTAATGAATTACTAATTAAATGTTCCTAGATACTCTAATCAACTTTGTAAATTACTGTAGAAATGACAGGAATACGTCTTCTTTTTCTTCTTCTTCTTTTCCTTTTGGCTTTTCCCTTTCAGGGGTCACCACTGCAAACCATCCGCCTCCATCTCATCCTATTCTCTGCATCTTCTACTCTTACTCCAACTACCTTCATGTCCTCCTTCACCACATTCATAAATCTTCTCTTTGGTCTTCCTCTAGGCCTTTTGCCTGGTAGCTCCAACCTCAGCATCCTACTACCAATATACTCACTATGAATTACATTTATTTCGTAGGAATTGTTCGGGGTGACAAATAATTGTGGAACAGGTGATTTTATGAAAAATATTTATTTCTTAGTTGGGGATTTTCATTTGATTTGAAGGTCACATTTTTGTATAAGTTTCAGTTTGAGAGGAGCTTCTGCAATAAAATGTAATTAATTTTAAGTCTTTTAACACAGCTTAACTCGGGGTGGCAATACTCATGGAGGGCAGTGTGTATGTATGTATGTATGTACAATATATAGAGGGGGGTTTGGGGTGTCAGGGAGAGGTTAGTACCTTTCAGGGCAGCCCCTGGTCCTGTCTAGGTGAAGGTAGCTGATAGGTCTGAAACCCTCAGGGAGTTAGGTTTCGGCTGTGCCAGCTCTACTGCATGCGAAGACTGACTCCCGACAGAACAATCGGAAGAGATCATCACCTGAGATCCAACGGTTATGAAGGCAGTGGCAGCAAGTGTTGTGGAGTGCCTAGAACTGGATGTGGCATCGATAGAAGTCCTGGTCATCCACTGCAGCCTGTCAGTGTCCCATTGTAACGGTTCCCAGTGCCACTGGATCAAGACTCCCCAGGCCGAGAGAGTGGGATTGCCCCTGTGCAACGGTCTTCTCACTATCAAGCCTTCACACACAGGTTCATTTTGCATCTCATCAACTTATTACCGACCTGTCAGCATACACCCCTCAAGTCCTGCGGCAATGAGAGCGTGGCAGAGCAACAGGTGGAGATGAACACTGGTAGTTGTAGTCACAAACCTGCACATAGGGGGTCCATGGGTAAGTGGTCGCTCTATTCCTGAATCTTAGGGCAACAGGACAGTTCGGCAGCACCTGTGGATGACTGGGCAGCCTCTTTAGGACAGCACTACCCACCCCACATGAAGGAGAGGGCTAGAAAAGGTGCCCCAGGCAAATGTTTGCCCTTCTAGCATCTGGTCAGCTTACCGCGGCTGACAGACTCATCCTCACAGCGGTCGAACAATACGAAAGAAGAAAAAACTCCAGAGGCTCATTCTGGGAGCCTGGAATGTCCAAATGCTTCTGGACTGAGCCCACACACTGAGACCAGAGAGAAGACTCTCTTGCAACAGACTTGTTGCAAAGGAGCTCCAGCGATACTGGATAGACATTGCCGCACTAAGCGAAACGCATCTTGCCGATGAAGGATCCCTGAGAGAAGAAGGAGGTGGATACACCTTCTTCTGGAAAGGAAAGTCGCAAGCTGAGGAATGGATACATGGTGATGGGTTTGCCATTAGAACAGCACTGCTGAAGGATATACCAGCCCTGCCAGCAGTAATTAGTGAACGTCTCATGACATTGCGCATTCCTCTCAGCAAGGCCAGACACCTCACAGTCATCAGTGCATATGCTCCTATGCTTACCCGTCCAGATAAAGACAAAGAGCAGTTCTATGAACACTTTGATGAGGTCATCAGGTCAACTTCACAGAGTGACAAACTTGCTGTGCTAGGCAATTTCAACGCTAGAGTAGGAAGAGACCACAGCAGCTGGGAAGCCATTCTGGGCAGACACGATGTAGGCAAAGTCAATGAAAATGGCCTGCTCCTCCTTAGCAAGTCTGCAGAACACAGCCTTTGTATCACCAATACCTTGTTCAGGATGGCAGACAAGTATAAAACCTGGATGCACCCACAGTCTCAACACTGGCATATGATTGACTTTGTTATGGTACGCCAACATGACATCAGGGACATCCAAGTGACCCATGCCATGAGAGGTGCTGAATGCTGGACTGATCACAGCCTGGTCAGGGCTGTAATGTCATCACTCTACCTTACAGAAACCGACCCAAGACTGTCAGGGCCTCCTACAATGTCACCAGGCTGAACAATCCAATCCCATTGGGCAAAGTTCCAAGAAGCACTTGACAGAAAATTCAAAGATGGTCAGACCTTTAAAAACAGCTCCGAAAATCGGTCCTCTTTCAAGGATACCATTGCTGAGACCGCAAAAGAAGTGCTTGGAGTTAAAACTAGACTGCATGAAGACTGGTTCAACGAAAACAATGACAAGATCAGAGAAGCCCTCCATGCTAAAAACAAGGCCTACATTGAGTGGCAGAATAATCCATCCTCCGTCTCCAAGCATCAAAGATTTAAAACTCTGCAGGCAAAGGTCCAGTCTAACCTTCGAAAGATGCAGCACCAGTGGTGGCAGGATAAAGCCGCCGAAGTCCAGTACTATGCAGATACCCACAACTCCAAATTCTTCAGCACTCTGAAGACAGTTTTTGCCCCCCCCCCCACCCACCCACACACACACATCAGGCTGCTTGCCGTTGTTGTCCTCAGATGGTGCTGCCCTCATCAAAAAACAAGAGGGCTTGAGCAGGCGCTTGCAAAAGCACTTTAGTAACCTGCTTAACCAACCTTCATCAGTTGACGCAGACGCACTGAGCCAGATCCCTCAGCAGCCAATGCAAGACTTGCTCGCAGAACACCCGACAATACAATACATGAAATCAAAGGGGCGATCCATCAAGCAAACTCGAGCAGAGTGTTGGGAAAAGCCTTTCATGATGTCCTGCTGAGTATCTGGGAAGAGGAGGTGATGCCTGATGACTTCCGTGATGCCCTGATTGTCTCCCTCTACAAGAGCAAGGGAAGTAAGTCAGACTGTGGGAACTACAGGGGCATCTCCCTCCTCTCTGTTGCAGGGAAGATCTTTGCCAGAGTCATGCTCAACAGACTTATCACAGTATCAAAGCAAAACCCCCCAGAGGCACAGTGCAGCTTCGGGCCTGGCAGAAGTACTGTTGATATGATGTTTGCCATGAGACAACTCCAGGAAAAGTGCATTGAACAAAACATGCCCCTATTTTCTGTCTTCATAGATCTGACCAAGGCATTTGATACAGTCAATAGAGAGGCCCTCTGGACAGTCCTAGAACGTATCGGATGTCCGCCAAAGTTTGTATCAATGATCACGCTTTTCCACGATGGCATGACTGGCCAGGTCCTCTCCAGCAGGAATGTGTCAGAAGCCTTCACAATCAGCAATGGTGTGAAGCACGGCTGTGGCCTAGCTCCAGTCCTGTTTAACGTGTTCTTCACCAGCATGTTGTCCCATGCCGTGAGAGACCTGGAGAAAGGGGTTTATATTTGCTACCATTTGGATGGCTCCCTATTCGACCTGAATTGTCTCACTGCCAAGACAAAGAGCCTGCAAACTCTCTTTCAAGAAGTCCTCTTTGATGATGACTGCACCCTTGTGGCCAACACAGAATTCGACCTGCAGATGATGCTGGACTCTTTGGCCTGACCATCAGTCTCGGCAAGAGGGAGGTGATTCACCAACCTGCACCAAACACCCACCCTCCCTCACCCAGCATTGTCATCGACGACACACCACTCGCCAATGTTGAACATTTCAAGTACCTGGGAAGCTCCATTTCCTGTGATGGCTCCCTGGGCAAAGAAATCACTTCTTACTAGACAAGGCTAACAAGGCTAGCCAGGCGCTGGGCAGACTCCACACCCGAGTGCTCAATCAACACAGTATCCGGGTATCAACAAAACTGAAGGTCTACAATGCTGTGGTACTCCTGTCCCTTCTCTACACTTGTGAAACATGGACACTGTATCACAGACATGTCAAAAAGCTGGAGCACTTCCACATGCAAACTCGTCGTTCCATCCTCAGAATCAGCTGGCAGGACCACGTCACCAACTTGGAGGTCCTAGAGTATGCCAACTCCACCAGCATTGAGTCAATGCTCATCAAGGCTCAACTTCGATGAGTGGGGCATGTCATTCGAGGAGGAGTTCAGGATGCCAAGACAACTAATGTACGGTGAACTCCAGCTTGACAAAAGAAACCAAAGCCGTCCAAAGATACTGTGAAAGCAAGTCTCCAGTGGTGTCACGTCAAGCCAAAGGAACTGGATCAGCGTGCTATAGACAGACCAGAATGGGGGGCCTCAATCCACAAAGCAGCTGCCAACTTTGAAGAAGCGCTGTGCCAGAAGCTCACTGCTGCCAGAGAAAAGCAGCACAGAACTGCATCAGCAGTAATCACTAAAACGGACTTCCAATGCCCCTACTTTTCAAGACTCTGCGCCTCCAGGCTAGGACTGCAGAGCCACCTTCGCATTCATCGATGAGCCATAAAATGCATTATTGGATCCGATGGACAACCACTACAATATACATATACACACACACACACACACACACACACACACACTATATTATATATATATATATATATATATATATATATATATATATATATATATATATATAAACACACACACAGACCCTCTCCGACTTACGCACACTCGTTTTTTTTTTTTATTTTACTTTTTTTTTCCAATAAATAAATAAATAAATAAATGTCAAATTCTGAGTTTAGCGTGCTCTCTGTAGTATGAGACGTATCTGCCTAGTACGCTGACGTAATGACGCAATGACATAATGACGCTGCGTCCATTGTTTACAAACGACAGACTGAACGTGCCCCTGCTTCTTCCCAGTTCACTGCGTGTTACCATTGTGTTAAGATGTCGTCTCTGTGATCTTTGTGTTTAAACTTTTTTGCGGACTTTTCTAACCCGAAGCAAATATGGTTGGTCAGAAGCGTAAGCCTACTACCATGGGTGCAAGTTTTCCGGCATATGTCGGAATTTCCGGTTTTCCCAAGACTGAATTAACTATCTGCTCGAAACGGCGCAATCTACCATGCATACTCAGTTAAGCAAAGAGAGTTGTAAAATGAATGAAAACCCAAATCCAGAAAATAAAGAGAACTCTCCGCTCTGCTGGTGATTCACATCAGTGCAGGCTGAGTACTAAACGAATATTCAACAGCGCCCTTGCTCACTTGAAAGACCGGAAGTCCGGATAACCCACGCTTTGTCTCAAGCACAAGCAAGTGAACTACTTTCAGTGGAGCGCCTCACATATTTGTAAGCATTGATTGGCTCAGCTTCATGTAAAGTGACCATCCGTCGACCATCAGAACCATTTACAAGCAGTAAGATCGCATCATAGAGAATGTTAAAGGTTATATTTGATACTGTATTTGATATTTGATTAATGAATTTGATTAAAATTTATCTATTTGAAATTATTTTGCTTGAATTTAATTTATTTGAAAAGAAAATATTGTATATATCATATTTGATATATTTGATATTGTTTTACAATGTTATGTTTATAATAATTGATTTAGGGGTGCTTTATGAGATACGGTAATGGTATTTATGGGTGTACAGTACAGTACAGTATTAACATCATACGTCACTGGAACATATAGTAACAACTTTATGGGTTTTTTTCAACTTATGTTCGGCCATCTGGAACTGAACAAAAACATAAGTTGGGGGGCATCTGTATATATATATACAGATACACAGTGGTACTTCACCTTACAAAAGTCCCAACAAACAAAAAATCCAGGTTACGAAACACATTTACCTAAAATTTCCGTCTTTGGATATGAAACAAATTCACGTTACGAAAGTGTCATCTCAAAAATTCAAACAATGCGTGAGTTGCTCTCCCATTGGCTATCTCCCAACATCCTGCCCCGCTGGCCCTACCATTGGCTATTTCCCAACATTGTAAGATTATAACTCTGCTAAGAACACATGGTCAACACACACATACAAACGCGTGTGAGTGAAAAGAAGAAGCGGGCTCGTGGCATGCGGTTGAGTGATGTTGCAAAGGAATATGACCAAACCTGTCTACCATCAGTATGATATTGAAGCAAAAGGAGGCCTTAAAAGGGATACTTTTATAATTTTTAAAGGGCTCATGGGGTAGTATTGAAGGCCTTGGAACAAATCAGGCCTTTTACATGTAAAATGCAGTTCAACTTACAAAAAGATAAGGTTACGAAATCACTTCTGGAACGGATTAATTTCGTAAGGTGAGGTAGCACTGGATACATATTTTTTTTAACATTCACAAAAGTAGTCTTTAGGACTTTCAGCAGCTATGCAATAAGGTGAAAAGTGTGAAGTACCAAATTCTTCATGAATGCAACAATATTTGATAAAGTGTCACTGCAGTGATAACCCTGACACAGCTATGACTGCAGAGCGACGGAATGATGTGATAGTATTTTATTTCCAATTCATTAAACTGATGTTTCTGTGCACTGCACACACACACACACACACACACACACACACACACACACACAGTAAGCTACATGACACACTAATTCAAAGGAAATAAAGCCACATTCATATTCAGCCCTGCAGAGGGGACGCAACCAGTCGTGGTGGTGTGTGTGTTTTTTATGCTTCATTAGAGCACGAAGAGCTGCAGCATAAAAATTACGACAAGAACACTTTTGAGAAAATGCACAGCCCTCCTGAGGAACACATGCAGCATGCACACAGCTTCACAGCAAAACTAATTACAGTATGTACTTCAAATTTCATGTGTGTGTGTGTGTGTGTGTGTGAGATTTCATGTGTGTGTGTTGGGGTGCTGACTGAGTGACGAACCAACACCGTCCATTTTGAAGTAAAGACAAGTAACAGGAGGATCTCGAAAGTGGTTTATCAGATGATAGACATTTCACAAAGCAGGTTTCCCACAATGACATCACATGACTAGATAGAAACGCTACCTTTCTTACAAAACTTGACCCTGTAAGGGTTCCCACCAGAGATCACCGAACATCGTTCAACACAAACACAAACCTTGAATGATTTATTCCTTTTGTTTATTCCTTTTCCAAACAGGCCTATCTCAGCCACCTCTCGACAGCCATGTCCGTCTCACAGTAGGAAGGTTCTGAATTCGAGGCCCGGGTTCAGCGGGTGTGTTTCTGTGTGGAGTTTGTACATTCTCCTCATGCGTGTGGTTCTCCGGGTACTCTGGTTTCCCCCACAGTTCAAAGACATGCACATTAGGCTAATTGACTTTCTGTGTATGTCTCTGTGTGTGCTTTCCCTGCACTAGACTGGCGAGCTCTGAGGGTGTGGCTGAGATAGGCTTGAGCTTCCCTCGGATACAATACCGGGTGAAAAACAGTCACACTGTACATTCCCTGGTCTCCCTACGCACGGCTGTCACTGATGGAAATGTAGACTCTTTCATCCTGGTTTCATTGTTCATTCATTTGTTTTCTTTCTCCTTTTCCATGTCAAGTTTTTATAAAATGGTGAGATGTAAACAGAAAGCCGACCGTTTGTTTGTTTCGTGTTTATCCTCCTGAAGCCCACATTAAAGCCTTCATCCTCCGACAAGGATCTGTTCTCTCTCTCTCGCTCGCTCTCTCTCTCTCTCTCTCTCTCTCACTCAGTCACTCATGAGAAGAGACTGGAGGTGAGTCTCAGTAGTGTGAATGGAGACTGTGCAGCTGAAGACTGTATGGAAGAAAGTATATATATATATATGTACGTATATAAGATATAATTTTCAATTCATTTTTATAGTTTCATTTCACTTCAATATTTAGAATTTGTTTCTGTTTATTTTTTACTTCATTTTCATTCACACTCACTCCTAGAGGCAATTTGGAACAGCCAATTAGCCTAATGTGAACGTCTTTGGACTGTAGGAGGAAACTGGAGTACCTGGAGGAAACCCACACAAGCACAGGGAGAACATGCAAATTCCACACAGAAACGCCCTCACCGGGCCCAGGACTCGAACCCAGGACCCTCTTCCTGTAAGGCAGACACACTTATCACTAAACCAACAATGTCACCAGTGGAACACACTCGCTCATTTGCCAAACCACTCAATCCTGCCATGGTCATGGGGAGGCTGGAGTCTGACTCTGTTGACACAGGGCAAAGGCAGGGTACACCCTGAACAGCTTGACAGTAAATCACAGGGTAACATAGACACACACACACACACACACACAAACTATTCACAGTCACAGCTCAGGGCACTTTGGCATAGATAATGAGCCTAATAGGTATGTCTTTGGACTTTGGGAGGAAACAGGAGTTCCCAGAGGAAACTCATGCAAGCACAGTTAGAACATATATAGTCCACACAGAAATGGACCAAGTCCAGGACTCAAACTCAGGACCTTCTTGCTGTGAGGCAGATGTGTGACTCCACCAGTGTTGGTATTGATTCTTTGATTTTTTTTTTTTTTTTTTTTTTTTTGTACAGGTAACTAAACATAGAAATACAGCATTTAAAATATTGGAAAAAGAAAAACTAGATTAGCATCAGGAACCATGGACAATGTAGCAACTAGGCTCTATATGGGTACTGATTTAACCTTTAAAGGTCACTCAAGGTCAAAGGTAACTGCCTCATTTGAAAGTTTGATATGGTTTCCTATTATTATTATAATTATTATTATTCCAAAGTAATGGCATATCCATCCAAAATTTGGTGGCCTTGCTCTGACCTTGACATTCAAGCATCACATCGTCCCTGGGAGTCAGGGAGGGCTGTGACCCCACTAAGCTTGGAGGAAAATCTGTGCATGGATGTGGTCTGGATTGTGTTCACAGAAAAATTGATAAGCAAATAAACCAGCGGATGGAGGGAGCAATGGATGCCATGATTACTCTGCTTTGTTTTAGAGGTAATATACTAAAAGTTATGGATTCAGCTTTAAACTGGATCTGCTGGAATAAATCAGTGATGGTACAGTCAGTTCTCTCTGTTTCAGAGTTTATCAAGAATGCAGCTCCAGTACCAGCTGTATTTTAATCGCTTTTCTGTAAGCAGGTTCGAGGTGACAGTGGTAGTTATTTTAGAAGTAGGCTTGTGAGAGAGAGAGAGAGAGAGAGAGAGAGAGAGAGAGAGAGAGAGTCCTCACTGGCAGAAACCGACGGATGCTTCACCTGAAGTAAATCAAGCTTTTTTTTTTCCTGGCAAGAGGTCACATTCTTTTAAAGCCTAACCATTCGAGGTGGGATGGGTGAATGGATGGGTGAATGGGGTGGTTGTACTTGTCCCTGTTGAGAAAAATCTCTGACTCAATTTCACCTCACTACACTCTTTTGGTGGGTTTTTTTTGTGTGTGTGTGTGTGTGTGTGTGTGTGTGTGTGTATGCTCCGGGCACCTGTCGCCACTGTGCGGCACCAGTTATTGCATTGTTCTATCCTTTGATGCTGAAGAGCAGTGGTGGTCTAGTGGTATAGGGTGCTGGATGGGGGTTCGAGTCCCCACAAGGTTGTCACTGCCCCCCCCCCCCCCCCCAGTGCGGCTAACTGGGTTATCAAAGGCGGGCCATGTCTCTCAGTGTCTATGGTGAGAGGCATGTAAAAGAACAATTTGTAAAAGGGAGTAGGCTGCAAAGCTGTCAGTGTGTTTGTGTCCCTTACTAAAAGGGTTGTGTCAGGAAGGGCAGCCGACGTAAAAACCTCTGCCAAATCAAATGTGCGAATCATTCGCTATGGCAACCCCTGAAAAAGGGAAAAGCTGAAAGGAAATCTCTCGATCCTTTGATGCTGAGCACCAAGCAGGAAGCAACAACTACTAAATTTTAATGTCTTATGGTATGACGCGGCCAGATTCGAACTCCGACCTTCCGGAAGATAAAGCGGACGCTCTACCAACTTAGCTAAATCCTCAGTTCTTCTTTCCTCATCTTTTCCTTTCGGCTTTTCCCTTCAGGGGTCGCCACAGCAAATGAGCCGCCTCCATCTCACCCTATCCTCTTCACCTTCTTCTCTTACACCAAATACCTTCATGTCCTCCTTCACTACATCCATACATCCATAAATCTTCTCTTTGGTCTTCCTCTCGGCCTTCTGCCTGGTAGTTCTAACCTCAGCATCCTACTACCAATATACTCACTATCCCTCCTCTGCACATGTCCAAACCATCTCAATCTAGCCTCTCTGACTTTGTCTCCAAAACCTCTTACATGTGCTGTCCCTCTGATGTGCTCATTCCTGATCCTATCCATCCTCGTTACTCCCAAACGCTATGAGAGTTTATCTGAAATACTGTTCTCTTGCTCTCTGCAGTTTTAAGAGTATGGTCTGTTCACCTAACGTTACTAACAATGCATTGCTGGAGCCATAATGAAGTGCAGACCCAGTTGCACTAATCCGGCCTCAATTTTTCGGCATTTGAAAGTGCTTAAATATGCAGATTGTATCTGGTAGAAAGCAAGACTTTATGGTGAGGAAAAAATCAGATGAGAAGTTGCTTGTGGTCCCAGCACGAAGCTGCTTGTAGTTTGGCTCATGTGGGCGTGACCATACATAATATATATAGCCTACTGTCCTTGTTGTGTTCAGCTTCATGATGTATTCACTATGTACACTAAACAGAGGCTTCAGAAATATGTTCGTCCTTTCCCTGTTTTTAATCTCACTGAAGCCTTTACAGTTAATGACTGAAGAATACTGAACCTATAGCTTCAGGGGCAGAGCCAAGAGACAGTGCTACCCTTTAAACCATGGGAATCGATCTCGGGCCAACAGGCCAAATCTGGCCCACCTCCTCATTTTATGTGGCCCACAAGAACTTTCATTATCGTGCATTCTTTGCATCAACCATTACCATGAAACATAATTCAAACTCCTTCCACTAAGTGCAGCAACCTAGCTCAAGTATCAGCTCGTCATTCATGACTCAAGAGAGGAGCCTGCACGCTAGCTTGTCGTTGTTGTGTCTTTTTTTAGAAAATATGTTCCGTGATAGTTTTGCACCCTGCTTTAAAGTATATGTTAAATCGTTTTGGTTATGAAGTCATTATTCGTTCATTTGCTGAACCACTTTGTCCCATTAGGGTCACAGAGAGGCTGGAGCCTCTCAATCAACTCTGGACGTAGGCCAGGTACACCCTGAACAGTTCACCAGACCATCCTAGATTAAACGATCTCACACATAATTTAGAACAGCCAAATTAGCCGAAAGTGCGTGTCTGTGGACCGCAGGAGGAAACCGGCGCACCTGCACTGTGAGGCGGACGTGCTAACCATTATACCACCATGTTGCATGTTATAAAGTCAGTCGATTGTTATTGTGAAAGTTGTTTTGATGACATCAGTGATATCGCAGCATGGTTTGAGAAGTAGAGGATTTACAGAAATGAGTCATTCCCTTCACTTAATCACAGTGAAACTGTTTCAGACATTTCACTTTGGAGAAATAGTGGCTACTGAAGTCACATTAATCCCAACCCAACCGCCCCACTCAGGCTTCAATTGAAGGAGATGAAACAAGGTGGATTGGGTTTGGATTAACTCCACTCACTGACTCACACTGTTCTGTTCAGTCCAGGTTTTTTTATTTCTTTCCAGAAAAAGGAAAGTGCTGAGTGTGTTCTCTCTCTCTCGCTCTCTCGAACTTCACAAACGTAAAAACTTTTCTCGTCTCTGTTTAATCCTGTGTTTTGTTCCACTCTCATTCGAATCGTACAAGCTCCCCTGCTGCTGGCAGAAAGCTTAACTCCCCCGACCTGCCATGCATTCAAGAGGAAAATGATGGACGTGACGTGAATGAGAGAGATTCATAGCAACGGATTAGGGAAGATTTTTAACGTACATTCCTCAGCACTGAACACCACAGAGCTTCTTCCTCATCATCCTCTTTTCCTACCCCCGCTCTCCGTTTCCCTAGTGACACTCGTAACAGTTGTGGGAGCAGATGGTTGTCCTTTGCGATGCTAACGGGGACACCATGAGTCCTCTGCACACACACGCTCACATGACAGGAAGTAACAGCAAGCGGTCTCTGATGACTTTGCACTTCTAACTTGTAGACAAAGCGAGAGAGACCTAAAATAAACGTGCGACAGGTGGGTCTTTCCTTATTTGAACG
>CM045731.1:72133916-72158916 GCA_024760905.1 Plotosus lineatus
AATAACTGATGGTGACAGTAAATATTCTGTATCGAGTGTTAGAGGGAAAAAATATTTATTTCATTCCACTGTTTAGGGTCACAGGAAGGCTGGAGCCGATCAAATGTTAATGAAGACAATTACAATCACTAAAATCACACACACACACACACACACACACACACACACACACACACACACACACAGCCAATTTTACATAGTTCAGAACAGATTGTCCAATACAGGACATACTTCCTTTTTGTTGGTGTGAAAGAGGAGCAATGTGTGTGTGTGTGTGTGTGTGTGTGTGTGTGTGTGTGTGTGTGTGTGAGAGAGAGATTGTGTGTGTGTGTGTATGTTCGACTCAGGCATTAAGACAATACAGAGACCAATTGTGCAACCATGTTTTTCTCCCCCTGCTGATTACTGATACATTTATACACACTGTACACAGGTATCTCACTCTCGCCCTCTCGCGCACACACACACACACACACACACACACACACACACACACACACACACAAACACACGCGCACACACATACTTACTGTGTGTGTGTGTGTGTGTGTGTGTGTGTTTGTTGTGTGTGTGTGAGTGTGTGTGTGTGTGTGTGTTTGTTTTGTGTGTGTGTGTGTGTGTGTGTTTATGTGCACCTTATTCAGGAAATGTTCAGTTCTTTAAAACAGCTCCTCGGATCTTCCATAAGGAACCTCAATATAAGAATCGATTTTTCACTTTTTTCTCTCTCTCTCTCTCTCTCTCGCTCTATTCAAAGGATTGTGGGTGTCATGCAGGTCATCTGAACTCAATTGTCTCAGACAGTGTAGAAATGAGTTCAGTCACCAAGGGAGAGAGAAACGCAGCCATCCACAATATTCTGCATTCACCCTCCTTTCATTGCCTTGTTCCTTCACACTGCTTCGTCTCTCTCTCTCTCTCTCTCTCTCATCACATTCTTTCTCCTTCTCTTAATCACGCTTTCTGTCTCTTCTGTTTAAACTGCAATGTTTTATCCAAGAGAGGCACAATGAAGTTTATTCTCATAAAGAAAAGCTTCTCAGTGTAAAGCTTCCTCCCGAGGGTGTCTTTCACCTTAACACACACACACACACACACACACACACACACACACACACACACACACACACACACACGCAACTATGCACACGCATGCATACATGCATGCAATCTTTACAAAATAAAACACAATTAATAAAATAAAACACCACATTTTATTCATAACACAAATCTGCTTATTTTTACTGAGAATAATGTCTGTTTATCATCAGAACTATAAAGTAAAGTTATTCACCTTCGGTGAGGTGAATACTGATAAATCGTCGGAGGTGAATAATTGTTTTGTAGTACACTATACATGACTATAAGAACAACAAACTAAAACCAAATTTTAATACTTTATTTTTGGATTGTGATTTGGGCCAAGCATCATCCCATGTATCCGGGATGGATAATGTCTATTATACTCGGATAACAGACCAATCAGATTCACACCGTTCCAGTATAGTATATATTCAACTATTTTATCCTTATATACTCCTGTATTTAGAGCAAAAACTCCTTAATCTACAGCTTCAATTTCAGCAGCGCAGTGAGAACTGACAGGATTTTTCTTTCCAGTAAAACGACGGTCACATACTTTCCGAGCGATTCAATGAATCTGGCTAAATTCTTTGACAAAACTCCTTTTTTACAAATATAATGGTATGTCAGTGTATAACAGTGTCCCATGTCCACTGTGGCGTATCTGGCTTCTCGGTGTAAGTGCTTTTCTCACAAACTTGAACCGAGTACAAGGCCGTAAAACAAAGCAGCATGAATTAACACGAAAACATCTCCAGGTGAGATTATTATTCTTTGAGAGAAAATATCAGAGGAGAACAAAAACAAAAGACGTAGGAACACTGGCTCTCTTTTTTTTTTCTGTCAGAATGACTGATAAAAAAAAAAAACTGTGAAAGTTTTTTCCTTCAATCTGAAAAGTTCCATAAACACAGTGTGCGTGTTCCTCATTCCGGCTTTGAAACAAGACGATTAGCGTGCTCCGACGTTCTGCCACGCCAGTCATTTAGGTGAGGATTAGCGTTGGCCGTTGCTCTCGTTAACCACATTTTTAATGACTGCTGCTTCTCAGGCTTGGCTTCAACGGCGCATCTGTTTTCTCCTCATTGTCCTCACACTTTTCACCGCTAATAAACTGAAGAATGAAGATAAATCAAATCCATCAGGCCTTGTCCAGACCCTGTCCTTCACAGAATTATAACACTGTCCATCAATCACGCAGGAAACATTCGGATAGACCCTCTGTTGTATTCTTTCATTCATGCTTTCATTTTCTTCATCCCAATCAGGGTCACAGGAAGTATGGCGCCCATCTCAGCCGACTCTGGGTAAGGGCAGGGTACACCCTAGACAGCTCAGCAGTCCAACACAGGGCAAGCATTCACACAACCAGTCCTACTCACACCTAGGGGTGACTTGGAACAGCCACTTATCCTATGTACATGTTTTTGGACTGTGGGAGGAAACTGGAGTACCCAGAGGAAACCCATACAAACACGGGGACAGCATGCAAACTCCGCATAGAAATGCCCGAGCTGTGAATCGAACCCCTGACCTTCTTGCTGTGAGGCGGACATGCGAACCACTGTTGTACCCTGTTTGGTTCTTATTTCATTTTTCCTGAATGCAACACTGAGGGTTCTGCTCTGGGGACCAAAAGGTTGTGGGTTCAATTCCCCAGAACTTTGTACAGTAAACAGATTGGTCTCTTTTAACCAGCTTAAAGTCAAAAACTGTGAACAAAAAAAACAAACATAGTCAACGCGGACGGTTGTCATCTGCACCACGTTCAGGGTTACTTCAGTCTGCAGTGGTTCTCTGTTAGTCCACGATCGTGACTGCAACCCTAAATAAATAAACACGTTCACCGCCTTTACTGAAAAGATGAAAAAAAATTGCTGAAGGTTAAACAGCAGAGAGAGATGATGTTATCAAAACAGATAACAATCCCCTGAATGTCTTATCTCAGCAGAACGCTCCATTCATTACAGAAAAACACTGTGGGATTAACATTGCCTCAGCTCGCCGCATCTTCGTCCAATTAAACACGTACTTGCCTTGCATAACCGACAGCGGAGCTACAGAGTGTGGAGGATCGGACTGAATATTAAAAGCGTCTCAGTCTTCACTCCCAGCTTCTCTAAATTGACTTTCACAAACAACCTGCCATTTCTTATTTATTTTTTGTCGTACACATTGAGCCACACTACAACACAAGGGACTGGAGCAGGTCTGGGTGAAGTGGATTTGAATGTTGTGTAGGTGTGTTCATGTACAGTATAAACCACATATGGTGTTGTGCGTATGTTTTGGGGGAAAAATCGGTCAGGTGTCTCTGAAAATTGTAGAACGCTCACAGAAAAATGAGATACGATTGTTGCGGGACAAAAAATCTTCGTACGATATTCCTTTGATAATCTGTTGACATTCAACTACGAGACAGCTCAGACGAAGACTATGGTAAAAACATTGTGGGTACATAAGGACGTCCTGAGGATTTCACTTTATCGTAGTCATAGAACTATGATAAGAAAATTGTTCGCTCCCGAGTACGTCAGGAGATCTGAAAGGCAGACAAAATTGATACAAATCTAAAGGACACCGTAGAGAATCCCACAACAGATCCAGGCAATGGGCCTCCATTTATTTGTTGAAACACTTCATTATACTCGGCTCACAGGGAGGGAGGAGCTGACTCAAGTCAAAGGCGGGGTACATCCTGAGCAGCTCGACTTATCGTAAACGATCCTAATGTGCATGTGTTTGAACTTTCGGAGCAAGCCGTAGTATATGGAGGAAACCCACACAAGCATGAGAGAGCAGACAAACTCCACATGGAAATGTCCTCACAGAGCCTGGAACTCCAACCCAAATTTTTCTTTCTGTGAGGTTGAGCGCTAACCACTGCCATGAAATGGACCCGATGTTACGCATTATCTGCGACCCAGATAAAGAGTTTCGTACAACACGCCCATGACGCTCCTATGAATTTGTTCAGTTTTCTGGTGCATGGCGTGTGACGTAGGTGACCTGGGCTTTAAAGGACGTACATCTTATCAACAAACACTACGCTGACATGTAGCAGGTCTGAGATCAGGAGAAACATGGCAATGCTTTTTCAGGATGGTGAACAAGAATAATAAAGCAACTCACTGAGTTTAGACGAAAAAGCCATTGTTTTATTTCTTACTGTTCCTTATTTACTCTCTCGCTCTCTCTCTCTTTAGCCCTCTCCCCTCCCCCTCTCACTCCCTCCCTCTCTCCCTCTCTCCATCTGGCCCTCTCTCCATCTGTCCCTCTCTCTGTCTCTCGCTCTCCCTCTCTCTCTCTCCCTCTCTCTTTCCCTCTCCCCTTCTCCCTCTCTCCCTCTTTCTATCCCCCTCTCCCTCCCTCTTTCTCCCACTCTCGCTCTGTCTCTCTCTCTCTCTCTCTCTCTCTCTCTCTTAGCAATGTTAGCATGATCTCATTTCACATTTCAGTAAAGCCGTGTCTGTCAACAAGATAATGCTCAAAGAGAGGAAAAATGATTACAGCGTATACAGTCGGCCCCCTTCTTACGAAAACCCCTGAATACGAAAAATCCAATACACAAAAAACATTTTCCTAAATTTTTGTCCTCTGTATACGAAACAACTTCTTCTTATGAAAAAAGTGCCAAACACGCCATTCAAACATTCAAACAATGCACAAGTTGCTCTCTCATTGGCTGTCTTCCAACATCCTGCCCCACTGGCCTCCCATTGGCTAGGAGGGATGATGCTGCCGTTCCAACTTTGTTCAAGTTTTTGTGAACCGTGTTCATGTTTGTGTGTCATTCCAACTGTATTTTATGGCTCAGGCTTTTAACCTTACATAAACATTTGTAAGATTATAACTCTGCTAAGAAGACATGGTCAACACACACACACACACACACACACACATACACACACACGTGATTCCTGGTGAAAGTGATTCCCGGTGCCATTGTCATTGTAAGATTATAACTCTGCTAAGAAGACATGGTCAACACGAAGTAAGTACTTTGAAAGTTATGCTTTTATCATTTTTAAAGGGTAGTCTTGGGAGCCTTGGAACAAATCACGTGTTTTACATGTAAAATGTGGTTCTACTTACGAAAACTCCAGGTTCTGAAAAAGGTGCTGGAACGGATTAATTTCATAAGAAGGGGGCCGACTGTATATTTTATTGATTCTCATCTGATCCACACATTCGACTGGAAATCATCAATCAATCCCGCACTCCTCGTTCGGCTCAGTTCAAATTATTGTGGGGAAGGGACGCGACCTTTCCGAGTTATATTTCCTTGAAAAGTCCACCTGCAGAAACATCTACACTGAGGGGTTTAAATATGGACCTTCTGGTGAAGGGCCCAGAAGACAGTGGTCTTAATCTAGAACCCTGAAGAAGTCTCTGGTTTACGAAATAAAGATTCGGGAAAAGTACAGACGTTTTTCTTTAGCCTAAGACTCACATATCTGGAACAACTTCAGAGTCTCCAATTTTTGGAATTCCAAGGTTCAACTGAAATGATGCTCCAGGGCTCAATACATGGCCTACATGGCTTGCTTGCCTTTTTTCTTCTCCTTCTCTTCTTTTCAGTCCCAGAAGAATCTCTCCTCATCGTTTCCTGGTTGTCATTAGGTTTGTTTACACCCTGTAGGAAGGGCAAGTCTATGAATATACTTTAATACTAGATTTGCCACGGGTCACTGGTGAATGCAATTTTGCGACACCATATTGGAAGTGTAATTGCGCTCGGCTGCTCTGTGAGAAATAAAAATCAGAATAAACACGAGTTAGGTATCAGTTTCTAGTATCATTTTAAAAATGTCGTTTTGATTTCAAATTAACCAAAAAAAATCACGTCAAAATTAAAAAACATTTCATGGCGATATATTGAACTAATTTGTGTTAGGTGTATAAATCTGATAGAAGTGTTTAAAAGATTCTTTAATATTGTGAAATCAGAAGTGTATAGTGTTACTGCAGGCCAGGCAAGAAGTGCTGTGTACTTTTTTCTGTTGGCAGAGGTTTGCACTCTAAATGCCTTTCGAGACTGAAATCTGTTTTTTAGCTCATAACATTAGAAGATACAGATGTATGTTCCATCTTGAATCCATGTCTCCATATATACTCCAGAACATAACTACTGTACTACATTCCTACATGCCCAGGACAGCATGGTGGTCTAGTGGTTAGCACATCAGAATAAGATGGTCCTGGGTTCGAGTCCCAGGATCATCAGGACGTCTCTGTGTGCTTGTGTGGGTTTTCTTGGGTACTCTGGTTTCCTCCCACACTTCAATAACATGGATAGTTGACCAGTTACTTCTTCCAAATTGTCCCTTAGTGTGAATGGTTGTGTGTGTGTGTGTGTCTGTTGGCCCTGTGATAGACTGGTAAGCTGTTCAGGGTGTACCCCACCTTCAGCCAAAATCATCTGAGATGGGCTCCTGCCTCCCTTCGACCCTAATAAGGACTAGATTGCTTAGAAAATGCTTTAAAGAGAATTGAGGAAGTAGGAGTTTGTACTTTGCTGTTTATTATTAAAATGTATTTTATTTATAATAAGTAGGTATTTCATTAGTTCGGCACTGTGGCGTAGTGGTTAACACGTCCGCCTCGCAGCAAGAAGGTCCTGGGTTTGATTCCCAGCTCAGGCATTTCTGTGTGGAGTTTGCATGTTCTCCCTGTGTTTGCGTGGGTTTCCTCCGGGTATTCTGGTTTTCCCCCCACACAGTCCAAAAACACGCACAGTGGGTTCATTATTAGCTGTTCCAAATCGCCCCTGAGTGTGAGTATGAATGTTTGTGTAAGTGTTGGCCCTGCAATAGCCTGGTGAGCTGTCCACAGTGTACCCTGCCCTCGCCTGGAGTAAGCTGAGATAGGCGCCAGCCTCCCTGCGACCCTAATTAGGATTGAGCGGTTCAGAAAATGAATAAAACGAGTCATTTCATTAATGGTTAGTTGATTTGAAATCTGAGGTTGCGGTTGTTTAGAGACTGGAGATGTTCTGAGATGACCCTGAGAAGGACGAGCTGTTTTCCAGAATATTCTGATGAGCGCGCAGCAGTTCTGTTTTTGTGTACATTCTGATGTAGACAAATCAGAATCTGTCATCTTGATTACATTCCATCCATTATTTATTCCAAACTTAATTTCCTTTCCAATTTTATTTCCATTTCGTGTTTCATAATCTCAGATTTGCATAAAATCGGGTGAAATGAACAGGAACGCCACGTTATTGCGCCACCTCGGGGAAGAATGGAAATATCTCGCGCTGGCTGATGGTCAACAACCTGCTGAGGAATCATGTGGGAGCAAATCTTGGGCCCCACCTTTTCTTCCTCTTCACCAAAAAACTATTCTGAAGATCCAAAAGTAAGCGTGAATGTAATTTGAAACACTTTCCATTGGGCATCATGGCGGTGTAGTGGTCAGCAGGTCCACCTCACAGCAAGAAGGGGATGGGGGTTCTGTATGGAGTTTGCATGCACATTATACTAATTAGCTGTTCCAGCTGTAACTGGTATGTTTGTGTTGCCCTCCGATGGCCTGGAGAACTTCTTTACTTTAGCCCAGAGATATGCCCATGCCTCAGCTTAGCCCAGAGCTGAGATAGGCTCCAGCCTCCCCACGATCCTAACAATAGGAATAAGAGTGAGCATGTGAGTGTTTAAATTTCATTGATACTAAAGTGTTCTTCAGCAGTTCAGTGCTGAGAAGACATATCACTGTATCCGGCGGTGCTGGAGCAACGCCCGTTCAGGCTGTGGATCGCGATGTGGGGATGGGGTAGCCTTTGTTGCACCAGCTGCATGTGAAGACAGAAACAGCAGGCGTCATTCTCCGGCTCTTCATCCACTAAGTGCTGGTTTTTTCTGAAGCTTGGCTCAACTTGGTGTCTCCTCACTGCGGGTGACTCCACGGGTCACATGGCTTTGATCTCAATACCCATGTCCAGTAAATCTCTTCAGATCTCGTTCTGTAAAATGACTCCATGGTAAAAGGAGGTCTGTATCTGATGAATATCGGTTTGGTGTGGACCATTGACAGCAGAACCAGCAATGCTCAAACAATATGCATTCACTCAGTCATGATCAATGCCAGTTATCCTGTTCAGGGTCGTGGTGAGGCTGGAGCAGGAGCCTATCTCAGCCAACTTCATTCAAAAGCAGGTACACCATGAACAACTCATTAAAGCCATCACAGGGCCAAAACACACAAACACATCCATTTACACTCAGTCTAGAACAACCAAGAACCCTAATGTGTAGGTCTTTGGACCATGGGAGGAAACTGGATTACCTGAAGGAAACCCAAACAAGCACATGAGAAACATGCAAACTTCACACACAAAAAAAACTTTGCTGAGCCTGAGACGTTTTGTGGCAAGACAGACATGCTAACTACTACATCACCCCCCAACACTGATCCAAACCATTCACAAGGGTGGTGGTGTGTGGGGGGGGGGGGGGGGGGGTTCACACAAACACAATAGTAATAAACTAACTAAACTAACTCTTTATTGTCAAAGTACATTTACATACATTGAAATTTGCTTTGTGCGCTCGGCACCTGTCGCCACTGTGCAGCGCCAGTTATTGCGTTGTTCTATCCTTTTGATGCTGAGCGCCAAGCAGGAAGCAACAACTGCCAAATTTTAACGTCTTATGGTATGACGCGGCTGGATTCGAACTCCGACCTACCGGAGGATAAAGCGGACGCTCTACCAACTGAGCTAAATCCCCGGTCTAGATAGAGGTGTGTATTTTTTATAAACCTTTCTTTGGGTTAATTTATTTTCCCCCCGTGTTCAAAGGTTGGGTCTATGGAAAGATTAAATATTCCGACATTCTTATAAGGTTCCCTGGAACATGTTCAGCTGGAACACATTCACTTGGATGACATCAGGTGAGTTCAGTGAAGTTACCTTTTCGGGTTTTTTTTTGGGGGGGCGGGGTTAAAGTTAAACTACTACTGTTCTAATGAGCTTATTTTACCCAACCCAGGTCTCTTCTACTCAGGCTGAGGGTCTTGGATTTCTCTTGCGCAGGCGCACAGACCACCCAACTGAGACATCTTCTAGCTTCATCCACCCTCGATATCGCTTTGCCTCCTGTGATCTACTCAAGACTTCCTTTGGCCAAGGATGAGACATCTTCATACAGTTTGAAGTATTTACCACCCAAGGTGTCATGTGCCCATGCCGAGGCTGCTTCACCCAACATAAAATATCTTCACCCAAGCTGGGACGACTTCTGCCCATTCTGAGGCTGTTTCACGCAATATTAAGCTTCTACTGACCATGCTGAGGCTGTGACACCAATACTACATGTCTCTGTTCAAGCTGAAGTTTATTTCATGGGTACAGAAGCTCCCAAACTTCAAGCGGAGGCCAATTTGTGCCTCACGCCAGCTCTAGTCATACCTTCATTTTATTTGCTCCCTCTTTCTCTTCACGCCATCGTAAAACAGGCGTTATACCTCAGTGGTGGTTTTTACACTCATGTCATCTGTTTCCTTTCTTCTCCTTCACACATCTCTTCCTCCAATTTATTAATTCTCTCTTTTTTTCTCTCTCACTTCTGGCTCAACATCCCTTAGATTTCAACGCTCTGTGGTTGGTCGGACATGTCTAGGCCTTTGACTGACGGTCAAGTGTAATGGTAATTACCGGCATGTCCTGAGGAACGGATCACACATCAGTCTGTACATATCATCACAGGTTCACTGCCCACTGGAGGATATAGATACAGAGATACAGGTTTAAAGTTAAATTGTAGTGTCAGACACGGGTAGGGGGTGTGGCCTGAAGTGTGAAGGTAGGACACAGTGTAGTCGAAGTGATTTCTATATGAAAGTTACTCGAGAATTCTTAGAACTGATGAACTTGTGCTACATTCGTTTTAAATCTTTGCATAATAATCTTTGCATTTGGTTTAATATTAATTCATGATTTGCTGTCCGCTTACAAGCCACCAAGTAAATCAGATCAGTCTTTCAGTGCCTCAGCGACCCAGACGCCATCACACCACATCACATCAAATCATATCGCAATACCCGTGAATCGATTCACACTGTACCTCCATCAGCAATAAAACAACATGTGTATTACAGCTCACACACACACACACACACACACACACACACAATCAGTCAACAGAACTGTGACTCAGTTTTACAAAGACAAAATGAAAGAGACGAGGAACACAGCCATAGAGAGACAATGTTTCATTAAAGAGAATTTAGCAAAGATCCCTGAAGGACCAACCCACATTCAGTAATAACTACTGTACATCACACACACACACACACACACACACACACACACACACCCCATTAAACATCTGCAGTGAGGGTTAGTACACAAGTGGATTCACACCAACCCACATTCAGTAGAAACTACTGTACAGGTCAGGTGGGGGGAGATGCAGAGAGAGAGAGAGAGAGAGAGAGAGAGAGAGAGAGAAGACAGCAGGAGTGAGAGAAAGAGATAGAGGAAGGCAGAGCAATAGAGGGAGGTAAAGAGAGAAAGGGAGGGAGACACAGAAAGAAAAGTAACACAGACTCACTATGCGGTCACATCCATGTGGACAAAACCACACGCAAGCTTCGGTTTTGCTCAAAAACTGGTTAAGTTTTTCCTTTAATAGAAGTGTGCGCATCAAAACAGGGCAAGGAGCACAAAACAAACATGCTGGAAATAGAGAGAAAAAGCAATCAGCCACCACCAACAGCACAATAATCACAGCCTCACCCCCCACACACACACACACACACACATACACACATATACACACATATACACGTACACACACACACACACACATACACACACACACACACACACACACACATACACACACACATACACACACACACATATGCACACACACACACACACACACACACACACACACACACACATATATACACACACACACACACACACACACACACACACTTCCTGTGGCTGAAACTCCCATTATACAGTAAAAACAAGGGCACTAAGTAGGGTGTAAAAAAGAGAGTGAACACAATATTAACTGGAACTCAGCCTCATTTAAAGACGGTATAAATAGGAAGATATAAATAACAACAATCACTCGAATATTATAAATAACATTGTGTATTACATTTTTAGAATTGTTAAATTAAAAACTACTTCCTCAATTATCAGTAAATCAAACACAAATATTTATCTTTCTAAATTAACCTATTTATTAAAATTGCTGCACAGTCCTACTAACACTGAGCAGATTCTGTGTGTGTGTGTTGTGTGTGTGTGTGTGTGTGTGTTTTGTGTGTGTGATTTAAAAAAAGAAAGTAATATTGGTCACACAGACACAGGATCTCAGTCCATCATCCCATTGCTGTAATCCAACTCCACACTGAGCACACAGCGCCCTCTGGAGGTGAACGGTGACATCAATCCACCTGAATCCAGGTTGGACAAGAGGAACCGCAACCCTACAGGGAAGAGCCAAGAGAAGTAAAAACAGTCACTGAACTCATCTGAATCTCAAACTCTCTCCCCTATTTCTCCACAATCGAGTCGTACCATTATCACGCACTGTCTCCCTGTCCACCACCACCAACCAGAGAGGGCTGTGAGCAAGCACGTGTCTCCTCCAGGACATAGGATGCTGCCACTCGCCTCTTTATGAAACTGCTCACACATGACTTCACGTGCAGCCTAAAGCAGGAAGTGATGAGTGACACAGGAGCTGCGCACGCAATCACCTGTTATACCCCATCCAGGGAGGTCAATCTCAGAAGGTCTCGTGGAACTCAGAGTTTGGCAAAATCTGTCAATCAATCGGAGTTTACTGACTGTGCACGGGTTGCTCATCACTTCCACACAGCTTTACACATTCAGAGAGAAAGCACCACCAGCACCACCAGCACTCACAAATGCACATGATTGGCTGGTGATCAAGATGTATTTTACATAGAAGTGAGCATGCGCCATGCAGCCTGAAGCCACGCCTGTGCTTCGCCACTCCGCCCCCATTGGATCCACAGCTGCAGCACGAACCTGGATCCTTTTTTTTTGCAGAAACATACACAGGTCCTTCTCAAAAAATTAGCATATTGTGATAACGTTCATTATTTTCTGTAATGTACTGATAAACATTAGACTTTCATATATTTTTAGTCATTACACACAACTGAAGTAGTTCAAGCCTTTTATTGGTTTAATATTGGCAAAAAAAAAGTAAAGAATAAACAATATTAAAGTTGAGAGACACCAGACCCAACACTGTGGATGAGCTTAAGGCCCAGGATGCTTCGATAGCGGCCTTAAGCTCATCCACAGTGTTGGGTCTGGTGTCTCTCAACTTTCTCTTCACAATATCCCACAGATTCTCTATGGGCTTCAGCTCAGGAGCGTTGGCAGGCCAATTGAGCCCAGTAATACCATGGTCAGTAAACCATTTAGCAGTGGTTTTGGCACTGTGAGCAGGTGCCAGGTCGTGCTGAAAAATGAAATCTTCATCTCCATAAAGCTTTTCAGCAGATGGAAGCATGAAGTGCTCCAAAATCTCCTGATAGCGAGCTGCATTGACCCCGCCCTTGATAAAACACAGTGGACCAACACCGGCAGCTGACATGGCACCCCAGACCATCACTGACTGTGGGTACTTGACACTGGACTTCAGGCATTCTGGCGTTTCCTTGTCCCCAGTCTTCCTCCAGACTCTGGCACCGCGATTTCCGAATGACATGCAAAATTTGCTTTCATCCGAAAAAAGTACTTTGGACCACTGAGCAACAGTCCAGCAGTGGCTTGACCTGGGGAATGTGGCACCTGTAGCCCATTTCCTGCACACGCCTGTGCACGGTGGCTCTGGATGTTTCCACGCCAGACTCAGTCCACTGCTTCCACAGGTCCCCCAGGGTCCGGAATCGGCCCTTCTTTCACTTTTTCCTTCCCTCAAGACTGTAAGAGGATTCAGCAGTCCAATAAATGTGAGCGTGAGATCAGATTTCTATGTAGCTTCGACAAACATCATGTAAAGGGGAGGAAACATAAGGACCAAGTGGGCGTGGCTATATGTGATGACAATGTTAAGATTTTGTCCAACCTAAATAAACAACTTTATTATTGAAACAAAATGAACCATCGTTTATTCTGTTGCATACTCTGTACATAAATATCATAAAGAAACAGAAAACATAACTTAATCTTCAAACTAAACATACAAACGATGATCATCATCATCATCATCATCATCATCATTGTGCCCAGATCCACTGACTGAATCATCTATCCATCATAACTCAGTTGGCCTTCATCCGTTTAGAGCCACTTTCCTGGTCAGGCTCTTCCTTCTCACGCTTAGCCCCTCCCTCTTCTTCAGTACGCCAACTAGGCTCCGCCCCTATACTCTTTCCAGCTTTAAGTTCACGCCGCTCTCTCCTCTCTTCCATTTCTTCAATCTCTTCAGCAAACAGAGCCTTCAGAGGAGCCAGGATGCGTGGAAGGATCCAGAAATCTCCAAACCGGATCTGGAATTGAATTTACATTTTAAAAAGTTTGTGAGGCTGATGATGAGTTTAAGGGGGTAACGACGGTAAAGTGAAGAGACAGGATAACTGAGTATTTACTGAAATAGTTCAACGTAAGAAAAGAACAGGATACTCTGTAAAAGATGGAATGAATAAAAATGGATGTAGGAGTAGTGAGGTGTGAATGTTTTGGTTCCTCACTCTCATGTGGTCGAAGGCAATGCCCACGCGCTGGTTGAAGTCGGAGCTGAATAGCGGGATCTTGGCGTATCTCTGACTGAAGTGGTTCAATATGATAAACTCGGCGTTCATACTCATCCCGATACCGATCGCCTGAGATGTTGTACTGCAGGGGACCACACGTACGCACGCGCACACACACACACACACACACACACACACACACACACACGGGTCTAATGATACACTTTGATGATGTATATCATGTGAGATTCATGTCCTGCTTATCTATTTCCTGTTAGAGGTGGAAAATATACAATTGATCAGGGTGAAAATAATACAGAGCAGGGGTCGGGAACCTCTTTGACTTAGAGAGACAAAAAAAAAAAAGGCATATTTTAAAATCTAATCCTCTGAGAAACATTTACAGTAGGCCCTTCACTATTTACAGTTTTGCACTAACTGAGTATTCGTGGACTGCCAAGCAACTGACGGTCACTCAAATTCAGCCAATGGCTGTCCTCCTTCCTGCTGACTGGTAGAGATGATGTAACACCCATTTTCCCCTCATTCGCGCACAAGTTGTCAATGAGGTTTTTTTTTAGTGTGCATTAAGTACCAGTTAAGCTCGATGATGCCACTCAAACTGTGCGTCTTCTCTGGCTTCTGGAAAACACTGGATGTCTCTTCTGAAGAAATAAGACTTTCTCATGAAGAAACGACAGTTTCCTCTGAACTGTTGGATGAAAGTCTTTTTCAATTATTATTCCAGTACGGTATCTAAGTTAATGTTTAGAATGTTTGTGCGTGTGATTTTATGTTCTGGAGCATGTTCAACAAACGATACCAAAAGAATAAACTTTATTACGCTTCATGTCCTTTTACATTGAACTTGAAGTGACATCCCCAAGATGGCGCTGCCTAGAGGGCGACGTCACAGAGTTCTCAGAGTCAAATTGTTCCTTTGTTCGTGTTAATTTGTTTTATTTGTTGTTTTGTTTGTTCATGTTTTGCACTATGCCCGTCTATGACCGGTCGACCCGACTACAGCTATGAGATCGGAGTGTCCTCAGGCGTGTATAACTAAGCACGCTCAACTCCTGAGCTGATATGCTATGGTAGCTCAATGCTAGCCGCACACCGGCTAACAATAAGCCCAGGCAGAGTTCTAGGAGTCATGTTTCTTTTTATTTGTTTTATTTGTTGTTTGTTTGTTCATATTTTGCACTGCGGTTGTCTATGACCGGTCGACCCTACTACAGCTATGAGATCGGAGTGTCCTCGGGCGTGTATAACTAAGCACACTGAACTCCTGAGCTAATATGCTATGGTAGCTCAATGCTAGCCAATCCCTGGCTAACACTAAGCCCAGGCAGGGAGGGGCCGAACGACAACTCCGGCGCTTGGGATTGCAGGGGATGAAGGCCGTGTAGCCGGCTGGTGCAATCGCCTCATCAGGTGTCCTCTCCTCGAGCCATGTTTTACAGAAACACAGCATGGAGCAGTCCTGTAGATCCCTCTGCGCTGTCATCCTATTAAATTAGAGTTTGAAGGAGTCAGACCAGTCCACACACTGGCAGGATTGTCTCTCCGCTGCTCGCCACAGTGACGTGGCATTGAAAATAGATGTACAGATTTAAATGCGCAAAATCTATTCATCTGTTTTTGTTTTATTTGATGGCTTTTTTTGTATTTTTATTTAGATGACAGTGAAATCATGTATTCATTATTCTGTTAAGAAAGGCCACCTGATTTATCTGAGAGCCAGATACAGTCATCAAAAGAGCCACATCTGGCTCGCGAGCCGTAGGTTCCCGACCCCTGCTACAGAGGAAACTGGTCACATGATCTCGATCTTTTCATGAAGAGAGAGAGAGAGAGAGAGAGAGAGAGAGTCAGTGTGTTTGTGTACACAAACCTATGTTTTTTATCTGTGGCTTCTTCTTCCAGGCCATCCTCCAGTGTTGCCTCGTGGATTAACAAGGTTGCATTCTTTCCTGCAACACATACACACAGCTGGAATGCACAGGGTTTAAGGGTTTGGGGTTTTATTCTCTCTCTCTCACACACACACACACACACACACACACACACACACACACACACACACACAACTGCTTGATTACAGATCCAGCAGTGACTGGTTTCTTTGAAACTGAGTGTGTGTGAGTGAAGTGTTCATATGTATGTGACTGTGTATCATGTTTCTATGACACGTGTATAAAATAATTGCAGAGTGTGTGTGCGTGTGTGCGTCTCACCCATCTGTACAAGTGTGTCACATGGCATGGTGTCTCCCGAGAAGACAAGCTGCCAGCCAGACTGATGGATTAAACTGCATGCGTATGCATTCTTGCAGTGCCGTACCAAACACGTCTGAAACTGTCACACACAAACACACAGAGAGCTCTATACCGCAATCGTGAGTAAGATACTTTCACGTGATGACGTATCAGCTCTACCTTAGCGAGGTCGTTCTTTTTCAGCAGAGCCTGGATGAAGGATTTAGTCTTGAACTTGGGTACTTCAGCACCCTCACACAGACACTTCGCAGGGATGAAACTGACACACACACACACACACACACACACACACACACACACACACACACACTGTATTGACTCGAGAGCCCTGGCTCGAGACAGTGCGGATGGATGCTGATAGGAACACAGTGGGTGTTAATGGAAACCGTTTGGTTTGTGACAAAGCGCTTACTTGACATGGCTGAGGATCTCTTGGCAGTGATTGTGGTACTGATTGAGCCACGTCATGATCTGAGCAGGAGCTATCAAATACACCGGAGTGAAGGCCTTACCCAGACTCTTCTACAGACAGACAAACAGATTGTTTGGAGAAAGGGGTGGAGCTATGAGTGTGATGACACCGAGTCATGAAAGTGTTGGAAGGATCAGATGTGAGTATAATAGGTGCCCTTACCAGAGCTCGCTCTCTCTGCAGCAGCACGTTAATTAATCCCTAAAGTAACAACAACAAAACCCCACATGACATCAGTAAGATTTCTGAACCACATTTACACACAAAACATCTGGAAATAGAAGAGAGTGCAGGCCCCCACCAAGGTAGTGCAAGCTCATCTTTAATATAGGACAGTGGTTCTTAACTTGGGTTCAATCGAACCTTAGGGGTTCGGTGAGTCAGTCTCTGGGATTCGGCGGAGGTCAAGACACACACCCGACTCATATTCATGAGGACACGCCCCACTTGGCCATCACTGGCTGCAGGTGATCACGCGACATTGCTTGGCCAATCTGTGCTGCAGAAAATTTGGTGCGCTCAGTAGTCGACTTGTGACTGTCGTGATGGTACGTCGTGTGATTTCTTTCTGAACGTTTTAATCCTTACTATGTTGAGCAAAAAAAGAAAGTGGTCGGACGAATATGTACAACATGGATTCACATAAATAGCAGAACGTGATGCTAGTCGGCTTCCTATCTGCATGATTTGCGTAGTAGGATCAACCTCTTGCTGACTGACATATACGTACATGTATATGTGTATATAATGTTAATAAATACATATTCAATGCTATAAATGCTTATAATAAACATTCAAAAATAATGCACAAGATGTAAATAAAATAATAAATACACACAAATAAGTACGTGCGTGCACTCGGATGCACAGCTCACATAAAAATGCAAGTAGTTCTGATGGGTGGAGTTCATGCATTGTATTGGTTTTGTTCTTTGAACACAGTGATGGTAATGCACGGTTCAGTTTGATGCCCCAGTAAAAACTTATGTCTTGAAAAAAATAATCATATTTTATTTTTCAATAAAGAAGGGTTCGGTGAATAAGCATATGAAACTGGTGGGGTTCAGTACCGCCAACAAGGGTAAGAAGCACTGCTATAGGGTAATATAGGCACCCCCTTGTGACCTGTTCTGCAATAATCTGAGATCTGTATTTCTTTCTCCCAGTGCATTCTGGGTGTTTCCAACGTCCTGCTCTAAGGTGAGTTAATCAGTTCTTCGTTGAACCAAGACCCACATTTGCCTAAAATTCAGTGGAAATCACTCCATTACTTTTAGTTATCAGGTCCCCAGAAACAAACAGACAGACACACACACACACACACACAACCAATCTTACAGACCGCCCGCCCCCTTGGTGAAGCTAACAATCAGGAAACACAAACTGAAGCAATAACGTCAGACAGCATGAGGTAACAGGGCAGAGGTGGCTCAGTGGTCAAGGCGCCGTGTTACTGATTGGAAGATTGGGGCTGTCAATCTCAGTCCCCATAATGTGCTCCTGACCCTTGACTGCTCAGTTTTACCAATTAGAAGAAATAAAGGTCGCTTTGGATAAGGGCGTCTTCCACATGCCACAAATGTAACTCGAACTCATTAGTTCTGAACCCAAACAACACCACAGTGGTGCAAGTCATGCTAGTCACAGACCTGAGGATTTCTGGTACAGTCCTGACACCGCACGATAAACCTGGACCCGTGTTAGAAGCTTTTGTTATGACGGATAGAAAACTCACCGTGTGATGATCGGCGTGAATGTGAGACAAGAACACTGTGGATAACTTGGCCAGCATCTCATCCACGCCGTTACCATACTGACTGCACAACTGTCCAAACGTGCCTTCTCCACAATCCAACAGCAGACACTGGGTGGAGCTACAACACACACACACACACACACACACACACACACACACACACACACACACACATCATCATCAATGATCTGAAAAAGTAAACACACCCTTGATTCATGCTCGCCTGTGTACCTGTAGGTTTTATTACCTGATGTTAACCAGGGTGCCGCTGACGTTCCTGATCTTCATAGGTAGAGCTGATCCTGTCCCCAAGAACACCACCTCAGGGTACCGCTCTACCTTACACACACACACACACACACACACACACACACACACACACACACACACACACATAAGCCATGGAACTGAAGTGCTAGCTTGATCTTACAATCCTTTGGAGATTTAAATGTTTGAATCACACATTACTACAATATAATGAAAGGTGTTTATTTTCCGTTCCGTGTTTGAGGATTGAGCCTGGATGAAACTGCACTGTATAATCAGAGAAACGTCTCACAATGAGCCCAAGTGCTGAGACGGGAACGAGTCAGTGAAGATCTACTGAGGCCATAACTGAGAAAATGAAATGCCACCCAGGATCAGTCTTCCTGATCATCTTTTTCTCTCTGTCTCTGTCTCGCCATCTCTTCATGTGGATGGATGGATAGTTTGGATAGATAGATAGACGATGACCTCACCGGACAGAACAGCTGAGTCCGTGGTCTGGAAGCGTTTACAATCCTCCACTTCCTGCAGGAAATTTGGCACCTCCGCCGCTTCCTTAATGAATTCCTCTCGGTCGCAGGTGGGAATAGCGTCACTGCACACACACACACGTCTGAGCAGTTCTGACAGAAACCTAATAACTTAAAGCTACTGAAGCAAATACATCTTGTATTCGGAGACAAATGTGTTGGGACAGAGAGAAATGTATCTAATGTGATGTCACTCTGCTGGAAATCATCTTGGCCTGGATAAGAGACTCGACTTTAACACCTAATTTGGAGATTCTGAAGTTCTGTAGACAAGTATAACGGAGAACTGATATTCAATACAGACTTCACTTGAATTAATTTACCTGCGAGTTCTCTAAAAACAGCCCTGAAAACTCTGCAACCAATGCACCACATTATAAAAAATATACGTCCTGGCGTTTTGGAGCCAGTGTGTGGAACATAAATTCAAGATGGCTGCTACGGAAGCCATATCGGATATCATATCACAACAAAATTCGATGGGCTTGTAGAGTCACTCGGTTCCAACATCCAAACCAAAAATGTTGATCGTCATGAACGGAGTTTTTGTGCTTGTGCCCAGAATGCAAATTCAGTAAGACCATTTTTTTTTTTTTTTTTTTTTCCCCCCCCTGGTTGACGGATCCGCCGAAGTGCTGGCAAAAGTGCAGCGAAAAAATCATTAACTTTTTCATTTTATTATTTTTTCCCTGCCGATCTTTACATCATATGCTGATGTGAAAAACATACCAAATCTTAATCAGACACAAAATCGGTTACACGCCCTTCAGGGAGGACCGAAGCGCAGCGGATAGTGGCAAGGCCCGCGGGGTCATCGATAAATAAACCTGGTGTACTGACTGTAAGATTCTCTCTGAGAATGTGAGATATCTAACGTTGAAGTTGTGCCCCCCCCCCAAAAAAAAACCAAAAAAAATGGGCATAGTGCAATATAATTATAAAATAATATAATAATAATAATAATAATAATAATAATATAATTTAGTGCAATTTAATTTCTTGTTGTTGTATCTACTGATTTATTTATTTATTTATTGTATTATAATTATTATTATCATTTTATTTTTACTACTATTATTATTATTATTATTATTATTATTATTATATTGTTAACTGGGCCTGTGTAAGGTCCTTTATAAATATAGGATTTTACGTATTTATTTTATAGAAGTGTATTTTTGTTGATTTGAACCTTCCTTCTTTTTTTTTAACTTGACTCTGCACGACTGCACAAGAATTCCTGTTTGTAAAAGCACAAATGGCAAATAAAAATCTTTAATCTTTAAATATTATGTAGTGTGTGTTCGCCTTCAAGATCGCGCTTACATCTTTATATCCAAATGAATTCTCGCATCAGGTACCATGAGTCAAGACTCCCAGCATGCTCTGCGAGCGACTTCAACAGATAATGCATTGTATTGAGACAGATGTCATTTGCAAACTATATTTGATGACATTCACAGCACTTCTACACTCATCAGTCAGATATTATACATGAAAAATTTTAAGTGACTAAACCTTCCTGTACTATTAATATCAATAAAATATTTTTCATTATTATTATTTTTTTTTTTTCCCTCCGACACTTTTTTAAAAAATTGTAAATATTTTAAATCTAGTGGTCTTATTTTTTTATTATTTCCTCCGTCAACCAGAAAAAAAATGAATGGCTTAAGCAGCTGCAGTTACTAAATTTAATATGCAGGTGTGAAACAAAGTAAAATATAGAATTTAAACTTGGGGCAATTGGAGTGGAATCAGATTCAAGGATTTGAATATTACTTTGGGTAAATGTGATCTTCAGATTAGTTTGACCTGAGACTCTCACCGCTGCCACTCCACTTTAGGTCTGAGCTGAAACTTTAGCAGGCACTCAGCTCGGACATTGGGGACATCCAGTGCAGCCTGCGACTCCTATAAACAAGCACAGAGATAAACAGGTAAACAACTAAATACACAAAAAAAAAAGCTTTTCTACATGCACCTTCTGATGAAGAGCTCGGAATAATCAGATTTTACCGAACATCTTGTTCTTACATTCTGAAATAGCGCACAGCCATGCCGCCAGTTCACCCGCGAGGTACAGCGCTTCTGACTCACCTGAGCGGTGTAGTGTTGCAGCTGAGGGAAGATGTCGGCATGGATCAGGTTCAGTTGCGTCTGGATCTTGTGGCTGCGGATGTTATGGAAGGTGCTGACCTGCTCATTCATGACCAGGTGCTCTGTACTGGTGGAGAACCTGAAACACGCACCAGTATCTTTACTCCAACACAGTGCATCACTAAATTATCCTCAGAGTATCAGAGCAGTCCCACGCATAGTCATAGTCAATTCACCAAGTTACCATAGCAACCAAACCTGGTTATAGTGTAATTAATTTGATTACCAACAGAGACTTATTTTGTGCAAGTCCTAGAGACATAATGACATTCCCCAAAGGAAATCTAATTATACCTTAAAATGAAGACGGCTGTGTGGGGGTGTCTTAAATGAATGGTACCTGTTCATCCAGCTCTCATACTCCGGCATCTTGAGCACCGACTCTGGGGTCATATGCACCACCAGGGCGGCGTCACCTTCTGAACCCCCACTCTGATACCTAACAGACACACACACACACACACACACACACACACACACACAGACACACACACACCTGGTCAGTTTAGTTTAATTTTCACTTGCAAGCTCACTAATTATAATTCTACATCCTCGGTGTTGTTTGTTTGATATTTGTGGTCAGAGCTGCTGATGAAAATTACTTTAATATAAAATAAAACAAATGAAGCTGAAACTGAATGATGTGTCATCAGCAAATAAAATACACAAAGAAGCAAGGACTGAGTACCTAACCTTGAGGTACACCTCACTGATTTATGGGTGAAAACGTTCCAGCCAGATCAATGTGAAACAAATTGGTTCCATCTCAGTTTTAATTTTTAAATTGTATCACCTTCGGAGAATATGATTGGAGCACAGTGGCTGAACAAACTCTGCAGACGGACAGTTGATCACCAGAAACACAGGACCTGGATCAGCTGGAGTACACACTTCATCTGGCTGAATCTGAAACCCACACACGAACAGTTCATTGTGAATCTCATCATTCATACAAAGCCCAGACATGCAAATCTCAGACTTTATAACTTTACTGGCAGCAGGTGTCGGTATGTATATTACCTCCTTGCCTTCAAAGGTGATGCTTTTCCCATCTTTTAAGGCGGATATGAGCGGGCCGATGGCCGACGTGCCTCTGAAAGCGAGTCACAGACAGAACAGGTTTACTCACCTACACCAACACTGTTACATAAACACACAGGAAAATGACCTCATGGGATAAAAACTAGAGTGTTCGGAATTAGGATTCTATAAGAGCTACATTATATACGTTTAAAGTTATACAAGATTAAATTCACACCAGGTAACGACTCTACAGCACTGACTTCATAAATGCTAACCACAGTATGGGATCAAAGTTATAGAGAATTAAGGGAAAGGAAATAAATGAACAAACACTCACACAGGAAGTCCAAGATCTTTGGCTTTATGTACCAAGAAGTTGCCTTTTTTTGGATGCAGCTGCAAGTAAACGTGAGCGTCAGTACATAAGAGTTCCTTTAAACAGGAAATGATGTCATTACTGACTATTACCTTACACACGTACGCCACCACCAGTGAAGAGTCCCGAGTACTCTTCTCCCTGCGGTCTTACATGAACACACAATGGGAATGTTCGCCTCCATTATTAACTACAGAAGTGTTATAAACATGTTATAAAATGATATTAGAACACAGCTGGTTTCAGTACCAGAACTTTCCGAGCCATCACTCGCTCGCTCCTCACACTCATCGCTCTGCCACAGTTCCTTCCGCTGACTACGCCCACCACCACTCCCACCACTGCCACCACTGCCACGTCTCATCCGCTCTGAACATTGCTCAGCTACACACACACACACACACACACACACACACACACACACACACACACAAACAAAAAGGGATACAGAGGATGGTAACAAGTGTGTGGAATTATGAATGTAGTGCACAGAGTGAACACTAACCGAATAAAGGCACTTGGCTGACGGTCATGGTGTCGTCTTTATAATTGCGCTCGGTGTATGGTCTCACTGCTTCACTCAGTACACACACACATGCAGAGAGAGAGAGAGAGAGAGAGAGAGAGAGAGAGAGAGAGAGAGAGAGAGAGAAGGAAATATGTACTCTTTATTCAGATGGACTCACTGTTGGTCTCTGATTAGACATTGGAGAGAGAGAGAGCGCGAGAGAGAGAGAGAGAGAGAGAGAGAGAGAGAGAGAGCGAGAGAGAGCAAGAGAGCGAGAGCGAGAACTCTTACACAGTCTAATATCATCCAGTGGCCCTGAGAACACTCGGATAGCGTTCAGATATTTCTCCTGAAAAACAGACAGATAAAGAAAAGTTTCTGTGATCAGTCCCGCCATGCTAACACAGTGGAACCTCAGTGGTCAAACGAATCCTTAGTCAAACAAACTAGAGTTCAATTAAGAAAAAAAAGGAAAAAAATGAAGAAAATATGACTTGGTGTTCAAAGAAATGATCAGAGCGTAGACGGTGCAGAGCCCAGTGTGTTGAATGCACACTCGGTGTACAGTACAGGTATACCTCGGCTTAAGCCGTTTCGAGTTAAGTCGTTCTCGATTATACAGTAAAACCTCGGCTGACGAACGCTTAAGCTCACGAACTTTTCGCCTCAAGAACATTAAATTTGCGAGCATATAGTCTCTGCTGACGAACTAGTTTTCGGCGGACGAATCAAACCACGCGGTCGAACAGCGCCACGGTGGCGGCCACGAGAAGCTGACGCACGCTCATGGCGTCACAGTTCGTCACCCCCTTTCTTTGAGTGCGGAAGTGGTTTGTGTTTGCTAGACATTTTGGACCATATTGAGTGTACTTTTGCTATTATGGGACCGAAAAAGACCCCACCACAGGCGGAGATCATTGAAAAACACGAACGAGGTGTGCGTTTGTGTGACTCAGCGTCCCAGTACCAGTACGCTAAGTCTACCATTGCTCCCATCCTTAAGAACAAGGAAGCTATTAAGGGTGCGTGTGTGGCGAAGGGTGTTTCCAAACAGTAGGCGTTTCCAAACTCTCCTTCCAAACAGTAAGTCCCTCCCTCCCTCCTCCTCCCACTCCATTCCATCAAGCCATCAACTACCATCACAAAGGTAAATAAAACCACTTTATTATACAGTACAGTTTATTTCTTTAATTACAATACAATAGACATTTATTATACATAAAATAAGGTATATTTTTGTGTAGTTTTAAGGCTTATTTAGTAGAAAATTATGTTTTATGGGGACCTGGGAACGGATTATTCTCATTTTAATGGTTTCTTATGGGAAGTAAATGTTCGGAAGACGAACTTTTCGCCTCACACACTTTCTGGGAACCAATTATGTTCGTGAGCAGAGGTATCACTGTACATCGGTTTTCAAAAAAGTATGGAAAAAAAAATTTAATAAAAACAAAGTTTAATAAACAAAGTTTAATAAAATAGATCTCATTTGTTATGATCTGTGCTGGCTGGAGGCGTTAACTCTCCATTCATTGCAAGCGCTGGCGAGGGGCGTGGCTGCTACCTGCAGGCGAGGTCCAGAGAGCACACCTGTTTCCATTCAGCAATCAGCAAGCTATAAATAGGAGCAGAGCGGCGGACAAGCTCATTCGATTTAAGTCGTTTTTCGACTCAAGTCGTCTCTCCTGGAACCAATTAATGACGTAGGGTGAGGCATACCCGTACTTTGAACAGCCAATGAGAGCGTGTCTTCTACTGCATGTCGTGTTTATTCGGCTATTTTAACCCTTCACCCCGAGTTCCAAGAAAAGCGGCAGTAACTCTAACTGAAAAGAAAAAGAGGA
>CM045731.1:72163916-72206416 GCA_024760905.1 Plotosus lineatus
TGCGTCTTTAGTCCACATACATGGGCGAACTGGGGTATGGCGGCATCTGGTCCAGGATCTTGCACACGTACCCAGCCACGTCTGCAGAGCGCTCCTCGTACATCAGGATAAACGAGTGTTTCTGTTTAATCATAAACACACAACAGTCAGGTGACCTTGTCATCATCGTCGTCACAGCTGGAAAGAACGAGAACCACGACACAACTGTACTCACCAGAAGTTCTCGGTACTTTGGCCTTTTCGACTCGTCCTTCGTCAGGCTGGAAGTTGAGAGAATCGTTAATGGAGGCCGTTAGGTTTGATCTACAAACTTTTCTTGAAGTCAGAAATAAAATTCTTTGACATGAACGTAAAGGATCAAACAAAACTCAACTGAAGATAATATCAGGGTCGAGGTGCATATTAAAAAAGACCCGCCCCCACACCCTTGTGTTCTGGGTGACTTTGGGCTGTTGTGTTTGATCTGCTTTGTAGCAGCACTGTGTTGAGGGCGGGGACAGCGACTCAAGAATCACTGACTTGGGTGAATGTCCCTATCTTGAGGAACGAAGATCAGAGGGCGTGGCTTACACCGTGGAACAGTTTACTGCCAAGGACAGAGTACTGAAAAGGAAAAGCGGTCCCTCAGCTGAACCTCAGATTCAGTAGGAACCGCATCGTGGTCATGAACCAGCTCTTTAAATTTAAAAGGGTACTTGGGGATCACTGGAGTTTCCCCAACCAGCTCCACATAACTACAGTATTTTCCGGACTACAAGCCACACTTTTATCATACTTTGGCTGAAGGTGCGGCTTATACTCCAGATCGACTTATATGTGAAATGACTACATATACAGTGGTACCTTACGAAAGACCCAACAAAATCCAGGCTATGAAACGCATTTACCTAAAATTTCTGTCTCTGGATACAAAACAAATTCAAGTTACGAAAGGCGCCATCTCAAAAATTCAAACAATACGCCAGTTGCTCTCCCATTGGCTATCTCCCAACATCCCGCCCCGCTGGCCTCCCATTGGCTAGGAGGGAGCAGTATTTCCATAATACCCAAGATGCAGCTCCCTCTCATTGGCTAGGAGAGGGCTGCATCTGCATAATACCCATGATGCTTTTTGTGTGCCTTCAACCCATTGTTCATCACAGAGTTCTAACACGCATAAAGGACAGAGTTACTGTTGTCTCGTGAGTTTTTAGATTGTGCTCATTGCAACTTTATTTTTTGGCTCAGGCTTTTAACCTTGCATAAACATTTGTAAGATTATAACTCTGCTAAGAAGACATGGTCAGCACGCGCACGTGCGCACACACACACACGTGATTCCCGGTGCGAGTGAAAAGAAGAAGTGGGCTCGTGGCAAGTGGTTGAGTGATATTGCAAAGGAATATGGCCAAACCCATCTACCATCGGTATGATATTGAAGCAGAAGGAGGCCTTAAAAGGCCTTTTCTAATTTTTAAAGGGTTTATGGGATAGTATTGGGGGCCTTGGAATGAATCAGGCCTTTTACATGTAAAATGCAGCTCAACTTACGAAGAAAATCAGGCTACGAAACCACTTCTGGAATGGATTAATTTCGTAAGGTGAGGTACCACTGTAATTCTGTTCATAATAATAAGGCATAATTTCACGTTTGTTACTTTTACACTCACAACCAGAAGAGGCCACTCTAGGCATGGGTACCAATACCTGGCCACAGCTAGAGGAACAAGCTCACACATGGGTGCTTGAGCAATGTGCTGCAGGGAGAGGCTTGTCAACAGTGCAGTTGCGTCTCCATGTCCAGGTAGTTGTCAAGGAAATGAACATAAATGACTTTGCATGAGGACTTTCTTGTTGTTACCTTTTCATGCAACGCAACTCCCTCTCTATATCAAAGCAAGGACCACAACGTCACAAACTGCCAGCAAATTTCCAAGCCAAGGTAGAGAGTTCCCATGAGTTTGCGACTTATAGTCCAGTGCGACTTATGTTTTTTTTTTTGTTTGTTTGTTTTTTTCCCTTCTTTATTATGCATTTTTTGGACAATGCGACTTGTACTCTGGAGCGACATATAGTCTGGAAAATACGGTATCTGCATTCAAATACCTGTTGTTGCAGTTAGATGTCGGACATTACACTTTCATTTTTATTTAACCCTCCAGACCTATGAAACTGTAAGAGCATCTCTCCTGTGATTGGTACTTTAGAGATATCTATGATTCCCTGTGCACTGATTCGAGTCCCAGCAGAAGAGAAGCTGCCCCACAATGTCACGCTGACACCAACACCACCAACACCTTGCTACACTAACGTTCATAACATTTTATCTTTAACATATAGTTTTGAATTGCATGAATATTAAAGGATTTTTCTGTGTGAGTGTGTGTGTGTGTGTGTGTGTGTGTGTGTGTACCATAGGTTAACAAAGTTGATGAATTTTGGAGAGAACTGTCTCTCCTCCGAGTTGCTGAGTTGAGGAGGATCCCCTTTCACCACCTGTGTGAGCTGATCAAACACACTATTCCACTTTGGGTACGGAAACCGTCCAGTTGCTAACTCGTACTTTCTCACACACACACACACACACATGTTGTAGAATTTATTACATATTCATTATATCAAAAGGTTGATGCATCAAGATTTTCATAGTTATGTCTACACAATCATATAAATCCCACCAACTGTACACATACCAGTGTAATCCCTAAACTCCACACATCCGAGCGTACATCATAACCCTGTCTGGAAGCACTGGGGTCTATTCTCTCCGGCTGTGAGAGTGAGTGACAGAGAGAGAGAGAGAGAGAGAGAGAGAGAGAGTAGTAGTAGTAGAAAGAGAGGGAGAGATGGTGAAAGGGAGAGTCGATAGAGAGAGAAGTTCGGTGTAAGGAGAGAAAGAAAGATAGAGAAAGAGAGGGGGATAGAGAGTGTAGCAAGAGAAAGAATAAGGGGGACAGGGGGAAGAGAGAGGGGTAGAGAGAAAGAGAGGAATAGAGAGAGGGAAAAAGGGGGTAGAAAGAGAGGGATAAAGAAATATAGAGAAAGGGTGATTGAGAGAGAAAGAGGGGATTGAGAGAGAAAGAGAGATAGAAAGGAATGGAGAGTGAAAGAGACGGGGTAGAGAGCGAAACAGAGGACATTGAGAAAGAGAAAGGGAGATAGAGAGAAGGATAGAGCAGGGATAGAGAAAGAAAGAGAGGGGGACAGAGAGATGGGTAGAGGAATATACACAGGTGATGTGGATGTTAGAGTGAAGGGAAAACTGCAGGATGACATCATCTGTACTAAACATAGCAAATGACATCAGTGCTACAGTGAGGATGCTAATACACTTGCCTGTGTACACACACACACACACACACACACACACACTTACTGCCATGTACGGCCTGCAGCCTGCATCCCGGGTCTTAGCAATGGAATCGACGAGGTGTCCGCTGATCCCAAAATCACACAGCTTTATGTTTCCGTTTTTGTCCAACAGAATGTTTGACGGCTTGATGTCTGCAGGGGGCGGGACACAGAAAGCGGACAGATCTAACAAATAAGCTGTGAAACTGAACTTTATTACCATGATCTAATCCACATCATATTATGATAATACTTATAACAACAACAACAAAAACAACAACGTGCATTTAGGATATAATTATAAAAGCAATAAAGTGACACTTTGGTCTTGTCAGTGTTGATTTGGAGACCTATCCTCTCAGCATATTGATATAGTCTTTCTGTCTTCTCTTGCATATACTGATGCCTACTAGACAGAAGGGCGATATCATCAGCATAGTCCAAGTCTTCAAGCTGGGTGGTAAACTTCCATCTGATGCCTGTTCTCTTTCCGCTAGTGGTTTTCCTCATAATCCAGTCCACAGCAATGATGAAAAGAAACCCGGACATTACGCAACCTTGTTGAACTCCAGTTCTGACGGGGAACTACTCTGATGTCTGTCCGTTGTTAATGACACAACTACAGCTTCCGTTGTACATCTCTTTAATGATCTCAATGAAAAGATCAGGAATTCCATACAGCTTCAGTATCTTCCACAGCTTCACTCTGTCAATGCTGTCAAAAGCCTTGCGGAGGTCAGTGAAGTTGATGTACAGTAGAGATTGCCACTCGATGCTTTGTTCAACAATGTTTCGCAAGATGAAAATCTGTTCAGCTGTTCCGTGTCCTTTCCGATAAGCTGCATGCTCATTCCTCAATCTTTATTCCACTCCTTTTCAAATCCTCTCCATGATAACTCTGCAGAAAACTTTTCCAGGTATGGAGAGCAGTGATATTCCTCTACTATTGTCACATCTAGTCAGATTGCCTTTCTTTAGTATTTTAGCTATCATTGATTCCCCCCCAACCGCCCAGCGTTGTGATTCATTTTCTCACACTTTCGAACATGTGCAGCAACTTCTTGGATGTTCTCTCGCTTCCATCTTTCAACATTTCACTGCTGATGTTGTCCACACCGGTGGCATTACCACTCTTTAACTTTATTCCTGCCTTTTTCACCTCTTCTTCTGTAAAAGGCCCAGTGTTGATTTCTTCTATAATTCTGATGTTGTTGAGGTCGAACTCATCCTCGGCTTCGTCTTCATCGCACAGGTTTTCCACATTTAATAGCTCTTCAAAGGTGTTAAGACTGAACAACAGAGTAACCAGCCCTATTGAGATCAAGGGCAGAAGTGTTGAAGATGTGGACACGTTCACGTACTTCGGTGCTGTGCTAAATAAGACTGGAGGATCTACAGAAGACATAAAACACAGGCTGACTCTAGCAAGGACTGCCTTTGCCATGCTCAGCCCGCCTCTGGAAATCAAGCAAGTACAGCAGAAAGACTAAGATCAGGGTATTTAACAGCAATGTAATGTCAGTGCTACTTTATGGTGCTGAGATGTGGAAATTAAATGAAGAAGATGCTATCAGGCTATAGAGATCCCAGAAGAAGTGTCTCGGGAGAATTCTCAGGATTTTCTGGCCAACACAAATCAGCAACAATGAGCTCTACTGCAGGATAGAAACGTACCCAGTGGGCAAAACAGTTAGGACCAGAAGATGGCAGTGGACAGGACACACCTTGAGGAAGTCACATGATCATAACACTAGAATAGCACTGACATGGACACCAGAGGGGAGAAGAAAGAGAGGTCGCCCAAGAACAACATGGAGGCGAAGCCGAACAGAAAGAACTAGGGTGACAGACATGGAGTGAAGCTGGCGCAGCAGCAAAAGATTGAGAGGGATGGCAGAGGACGCTGGCAGGCCTTATGAGCCGACCATGGCTTGAAGAGGATAAGTGAATATACAGTGACACTAATAAATCCATAGCCCCGCCCTAAAGTCAGTGTCATACATGAGTAAAGTACAAGTGGAAGTTGATAGAGGGAAGGGAGGACAGATCTTACCTCTGTGAATTATTTTCAAGTTTTCTTTTAAGTGGTTAAGTGCTTTCACAGTCTGCAAATAAAGACAAGGGGAGAGGACACGTGTGAGCTCACGTCACTGACACACACCTGCCCCCTGAACAAACACACACACGTCCCCCTGAATGCACCTGCCCCCTGAGAGACTCACAGCAAGTGTAATTTTGCCCAAGATCTCCTCCGGGATCACCTCCTCCAACGTAGAATATACATATTTATAGAATTTGTCGAGAGAGGTAGACATGAGTTCCATACATATCCAACAGTCACCCTGAAACAGAGAAATGGGTTGAGTTTGTGTGTCAGGTGTGTGTGACTGCACGATGTGTGTTTTATTTGAAGTGTGTGATACACCTCTCTGAAAAGCGCTCCATAGAACTGGACAATGTAGGGACAGTCACTGCTCCTCATCACCACGTCCAGATCCATCAGCAACTGCTTCTGCTCCTTCTCATCCACTGTTGACCTAATTCTCTGTAATACACACACACACACACACACACACACACACACACACACACACACACACACAGAGCACCTAAAAGTTAACAGAATACAATATCCCAAATATTAAAACTGATGGTGAGACACATGGCCTATGTCCATCAATGCCAGTGAAGGGGTGTGGCCTTTTTGCAACAATAACAGTGAAGGGATTTGGCTTGTGTGCATCCACACCATTGTGATACATGTGCATCGGCAAGAATGAAGAGGTGGGGCCTATGTGCATCAACACCAGTGAAGAGGTGGGGCCTATGTGTAGCAATGGTAGTGAAGGGGTGTGGCCTATGGGCATCAATACCAGTGAAGAAGTGTGGCTTATGCACAATGGGTATTCAAAAGTGGTGTGGTGTTTGCTTCTTAATCATAGTGAAGGTGTGGTCTGTGTATCTATCAGTGTGAAGGTGTGGCCTTTGTAACTGTCAGTCACAATGAAGATGGTGTGGCTTCTTGACTTAACAGTTCATGGGTATTGCCTAGATTTTATGTATTGCGATATATTGCGATTGCTAGCATGTATTGCGATATATTGCAAGAAGAATTTGAAATTAAAAGTGAGCCTGTTCTTGACAGTATTTATTCTTCATTTCAAAAAGAGAAATCAACAACAATAAAAACATTGTTTTGTCTCCTGGTACATCCTTTTGATGATTGTTTCAGAAAACATCTTATTAGAAATGGTGTACCTTCTATCCAGAGTCTGAATCTCTGAATTCTGGAGAGGTTACGAGAGAGAAAAGACGTAAATTCTTAATGATGAATCTCGCAATTTTGTCAGTCATTTCTTGTGCACGTGGTGAACTTTTCTTGTAACTTCCCCCAGACCAGCCGGTGAGGTAAAATGTTTTTGTTGAGGACACACTCTGAATCCAAGTCGTATAGATAAAGTCAGTTTCAGTTTGTGACACGCATGTGGTCTGACAAAAAAGTTTCGCGTAGTGTTGCCGCATATGAGCGATCCGAGGATCGATGTACCCTCCGTCCCGTTTGCATGTTTTGCACACAGCAGTTGTTTTATCATCAATGGTTCCATCCGGTGCTGTAGTGGTAAAAAAAAATAAGTGGGTATACTATGAGGCTGCTTCGGCACCCAAATGAAACCATAGGCCCAAGGTGTGCGACGCACGGATAGGGGGGGCACTTTGAAAAATTCCCATGCTGTATATACCATTTGGTGACAATTTACAGGATGTACTATTTAATATATAGTATAGAAACTGTACATAGAATTTAGCCGACTGTACACATGTAGTTGTTGCCATGTGTCTGAGAGCAACAGGTTTATATACTGAGGCCAAACTAAAAGTCTAAAATGAAAAGAAACAGAAGATCATTTGAAATACTAACAGCTTTTAATTAGAAAACAAAGATTCAAGATCTAATATTATTGTAAAATAATACAAGTGTAGCTTTACAGCACCACATGCACACATGGTCCACGCCAAACTTGAACTTTTCAAGTCTGCACTTAACCGGCTGTACAAATAACTGCTGATGTTCTCAAACCTGGAACATACACAATTTTATATTAGTCAAAATAACATTAAATAAAAGTAGTACAACTACAAAATGTACATGTAGTACTATTATACTGAACCAAGTATTGCTTAATGTTTCTATATTGAAATTATGTATATCTATGTATACAGACACTCCCCATTTTATGTTTATTCGTTTCAGTTTTTTTCGATTTAACTTTTTTTTTTTTTTAATTATAAGTCAAATTTTGACTTGAGTGCTCTCTGTAGTACGAGACGTACCTACGTAGTACGCTGACGTAGTACACTACTTACGTAGGACACTGCATCCATTGTTTACAAACGACAGACTGAACGTGCCCCTCCTTCTTCCCAGTTCACTGCGTGTTACCCTTGTGTTGAGACGTCGTCTCTGTGATCTTTGTGTTTACACTGTTTTGCGGACTTTTGTAACCTTAAGCAAATATGGTTGGTCAGAAGCGTAAACCTTGTTCAAGCTAAAATCTAGATGCAGTAGGTCAGTAAATTTCGGAGCAATTAGCAACATGAACCATAATTTTGTTTTTTGCAGGAATTTCCATATCCTGTATAAAAAAAATTCTATTGGCTGAAGGCCTTTGTGACAATCCACACTGCCCAATCATAGCATGGCTCTTATTATACCGGGCTCTCCACACACTGAATGACTGTAGATAAGAGCACGGAAACACGATTGTGTCAGAATTACATGCCGGGACCCCTGTAGTGCCCCCTTTTTTCCCCAACAAAGGCATTACTTTCGGTTCAATTAGCAGGAATAGCCAAAGTTTTTTTTTACTGTTCCGAAGTTTTCCGAATATGTCAAAAAAAAAAAAAAAAACGGTTTTGCTTCAGAGTATCAAAAATACATATTGTTTGCATGTTAGAACTGATTTAAACCAATAAACCGGTTTTACTGCGCAGCCCTATCAGTTACAGTTAAGAAAGCAATGCTTCTGTATGTTACTCTCAGTGAAGGAGGTGTGGCCTGTGTACAGTCCTTTCCCATCACAGATAAGTAGGTGTGGCCTTTGAAGCAGTCACTGTTTGCAACCTCTCGGTCAGTCTCAGTGAAAGGGATGTGACCTGTTACCTTTACAGCCATGATCTGTGCTGTGGGTTTGTACTCCATCTTGTTGACGGAGCCATATGCTCCTCGCCCGATCTCGCCCAGGTCCTTCAGGTCCTCCGCCGTGAAGTCACAATGCTGCTCTGGAGAAATCTTTAACTTTCCCGATGATTCAATACTGTGTGTGCGCAAACGTTCTCTAAACACACACACAAACAAACACATTATGTTTAGAGTGGCTTTGTGAGAGGAACCTCTGTACAGCTCATAAACAAATTGGCTACGTTCACACCAGGTTCTAAACCTGCAGTACTGAGTGTGTATTCTCACTGAAGTGGTGTGCTGAGTCACTGTAGTGTACCACATATTCAGAATAGAGAATCTTAGTCCAAACACATTCTTTTTAGCCCGGCTCACTGGGTTCTCAGGTGGTTATTAAAGATCTAGAGCAGATGTTTAGTAGGATGTACACTAACCATGTTTTGATAAGTGGGTTCTACAATGAGCAGGATGCAAGGAACGTATGTGTGTGTGTGTGTGTATATATACGCTCACATGTGAGGGTTCTGGAAGGGCGGCCCCGCAGTGCTGAGGTTGAATCTGGTGGCTGATTTGATTGATGGATTGTCAAAATCTAACTTTAGTACTTTGCGTTTACCTGATAGAGAGGAAGCACAAAGTTTTAGCAGAATGTTTTCCAAACACACACACACACACACACACACACACACAGTAGAGCATAATGCAGAAGACAGTGATGTGGATGTTCTTCTACAGTCTAAGTGAAGAGATTTGAAAGGTTTGTTCACACACAGCTCTTCAGGGAAGTCATGCGCATGCGCACACACCCACACACACACTCCAGATTTCCTAAAGCTGACAGGACTGCTGAAATTCATTCACTTGTTCAAATACATTATCAGAACATCCTGTTCACACTTACTGTACGTGTTTGTAAAAGCAAATTTAAATAATGCTAGTTTACACTGGCGACACAATTCTACTTGACTTAAGCTAAATACTGATGTTTCACACTTGCTAAATAAAGCTAGTTCATGCTAGCTAAGTAACGCTTGCTTACTGTAGATAAGTAATGCTGTTTTCCGCTTACTGAATCATGCGAATTCATTCAAGGTAAAAATATTAATTTATCAAACTCAATTTGTTTATATTTGATATGCTTCTTCTGAATTATCGGGATAACAAACATTATCCCGTTCACAGAGTGGCCGAGCTGTAAAACACCATGTAGCAGAAAACTGGCAGTTTTTAGTAAATCTGGAGGTTGGAGATAATATACTGAGTCTGACATGCACCATTCTCCCTTAGCGTCCATGTTCCCCCGTCTCACCACCCAGAAAATTACTCCATCACTGTGCCTTCCAGACTTACCTCTGTAGAATAAGCTAAAGTTTAGAGGTGTAATGATGCTTCACTGAAAGGTGAAAATCACATATTCATACATCTAAGGCACCTGCACTGAAAGGACGGCAGACATCGAGATCAACCTTCGGGTCTACATCGCAAGTGTCTGAGACAGCAGCTATGGAATACGACCATTTTAGACATGTTTGGTGCTCTGTTTATTTCTCAACTACAGAACTTATTATTTTTCAATTGATCATTTCCCATTTTCAGAGATGTTCAAGTGTTCAAGGTTGTTCAACTATAATTATGTATTTACTAAAAAATGAATTACAAAAACAAAAACTAATGAATATTTATTATACTGTGTGATTACGTTTGGCATTGGTTAACTGGTCATAAGTCCTCCCCGTCCTGATCCTTAGTTTAAAATGAGGTAAAAGATCAAAAGAACCTACACTCCATATGGAAAAGAGAACATGCTTACTTCACAATAAAAAGCAGACAATCTGTGCTTTTGCATATAAATAAATAAATAAATAAATAGTGGTAGTTTTACTACTCCTATAAAAAATGTGTAAGTTGTAATAAAATAAAATAAAATAAAGCATTTAAAAACTCCAACGTGCCTGATAAATCGATTCTCAGAACAAAAGGTTCCACCTCCAAGTACAAGAATGTGTTGTTGTTTTCTTTCCCCTCCTAAAGCCACCACAAGAATACAATTCCTATGAAAAAGCGTTTGAATTTCAGTGAAGGTTTCCTGCCCCAACAAGTTCCAGTGTTGCTCATGCCAAAAGATTTCAGCTCCAGAAACAAGATACAACACAAGAGGAGAGAAGAAAAACAAACACACAGGAAAACAAATCCCCAAGGTGCTGCTCGGTTAGTGAGAAGCCACGTAAGGAAAAGAGCCAGACTGTGCGAGAGCGTGAATAAAGGACAGGCACTGGTAAAGGAAAACGAGATCAAGGCTGGAGGAAATCTCGACACTGATTATCAGTCAGAACAATCCATGAAAATACTAAAGACAAACAGCGCTCTTACTGTTATCAGTATCACGCCATCACAGGCCCACGGCCCACGAAGGGATACAATCTGGCCTCTGATGAGACAGAAGCAAGGAGACACAATGTCGCCATCCCAACTCACAGCATCATCCACAAGTTGTCGCCCTCTTAAACGTTCCTACATGCAACGATGTGAAACCAGACGTGTCACATCAGACCCGGTTACTTCCACCAAGCAGGTCATGTTTTCAGTTCGGTTTATGATGTGTTTGTTGACAAAATTTTTCAAAAAAACAAAAAAAAAAAGCGATGCTTGGATTTGCATCAGTTTTTCTGTCAGAGGCGTAGCTTTGGACAAAAAAAGTTTACATTCAATTGTGGAGATGAGCCAGATCAAATTCTGGATCTAGGAATTTAATGAATCTTTAACATTATGCTGTTTTATTTAATATGGGGGGTTGTAGGGTTGCGCTCTAAGTGCTCTTTGTGTGTTTGTCGTTTTCAAAAATAACATGTTCCAATAAATACAACTGTGAGTTTGTGCATCACACTTAGTTTTACTCAAGTGAAACTACACCACAAAATGTAAATTATAAACTAGAAAGACATTGTGAGCGTGCAACCTGAAGCTATGTAACAAAGCGCTTATACGCCACGATTCTATGATTTTACAGCAACAGGGGGAACCACATTACGATCCAGCTGCACCTCTTTTGTGGAATTTGGTTATAATTATGTATAATCTCTCGGGATTCCACAAGACGCCATTGTGAGTGTGATGTTATTCACAAAGCCACAATTTGATCTTTCCTGATTATCACTGAACCCGCTACGGTACAAAACAACACAATCGGATAGCATATCCTCCGATTCCAGTGGTTCACGATCTGCGGAAGAGGTCGAGAATAACTTCTGAAGAAATGTCAGTTATGCTTCAGCCACGAGGGCAAGTGAACAAATGCTAACTTACTTAGGTTAATTAGCACCTCCCATGTGATTAACCACCACCAACATCGCCATCACCAAATAAACCACAAAACACACACACATCGAGCTCAACTCTCGGCCCTGATCAGCAGAGCACTGTGAGGAGACAGAAACAAAGTGGGAGTGGCTTACTTTGGACAGCTTCAGGGAAGTTAATCTTAAACCCTGTTGACAAGAAAAACCACACACACACACACACACACACACTCCCGTTTATAAGAAAAAAAAAGTGTGTTAAACCTGAATCCTGTGCGAGAGAGTATGCCTTTCATGATGAAGATATTAAACCAAAGACAACCAATAAAGAGATTACGATGTGTGTAAACACCTCATTGCATCTGTGATGCGAAGATTAACAGAATGTGTGATAAAGTATTTGAACAACGTGTTTAAAACCACAACATCTGAAGGTCTATAAACCAACACACTAGTGGAATGTTCCCCGTAATGACTGGAGCTCCTGCAAAGATACCCCACTGCAGTGAGACATGCAGCATGACTCACACTGTAACTGAGTATGAAAGTGAACACACACAAGAATTTCACATGCACATAGCAAGGGTGTAAAAATAAAAAAAAACATAAAAATGACAAACAAAACAGAATGTGATGCAAAGTGTGTGTATGTGATTCTGCAGGGTCTCACCATGGTCCAGCATCAAACAGGTCATGTGGGGCATTAGAGATCAAAAGTAAGAAAAAAGTGTCACAGGAAAAAAACTGCTTGGGTTCAAAAGGTCAAATAAAAAAAATCTAAAATATTTTCCTTCTGATTTTTTATTTTTAGATTACAGTCGGCCCCTACCTACGAAATAAATCTTTCCCGCATCGTTTTCGTAATGTGGGGGTTTCGTCAGTAGGGGTCGCATTTTACATGTTAAACGCCTGATTCGTTCCAAGACTCCAATCTTTGGACTGGATAAACCGCATAAACCATTCAAAAATGATAAAAGTACACCAATTTTGTATGAAATATGTGTTAAAAGTAAAAGAAAATTATTTATTAAACCATTTAATCATTTTATTAACATATTAAACCATTATTAAATATTTTTTTATAAACACACATACACACAACCCTGTCTCTCTCTCTTTCTGTCTCTCGTGCACACACACAGACACATTACAATGTATACAATACCCGTTTTATTCTCGAGTTGTGGGCCACACCCACAAGACGTGGAATTCAAAGCGCATTCCCTGCTTGACAAAGGAGGTCCAAACTCAACTTTAACTTGATTCCTTGAGGGATTGAAATTCCAGATGAGCTCAAAGGCGCCCACATTTTTTAAACAGTTACTGAATTAAACTTAAAAAACTAAACTAAAATCTAAAGAATTAAGCTTCTCTCTCTCTCTCTCTCTCTCTCTCTCGCTCACACACACACACTCTCTCTCTCTCTCTCTCTCTCTCTCTCTCTCTCTCTATCACACACACACACACAGACACACACACACACATGGACAGGATGTTTTATTTAAAGTGGAATTACAGTACCGTTTGAAAGATCAGAGGTCCTCACTGTATTTCCGCTTTACGGTTTCCTTCTGGTTCTGCGTCATCCCTCCTAGCCAATATGAGGCCAGCGGGGCGAGATGTTTAGAGACAGCCAATGAGAGAGCAACTCGTGTGAAATTTTGATTGGCGAGTTTTAATTTTGTTTTATAAGAGGGGGTTGTTTTCATTTCCCAGGGATGTAAACTTAGAAAAATGTTCTTCGTAACCCAGGGACTTCGTATGCAGGGGGCTTCGTAAGTAGGGGGGGCCGACTGTATATATATTTTTATAAATGACATAACTTTTCTATATTGTTTTATACTTCATTTACAATAATTCACCGAATCAATCATAACTATCAATTTATGATCCTTTAACAATAACAGATGATAACTGAAATATTCCCAATCATTCTTGATGCATTTATAATAATTTAATAACATTTATGAACATTTGATGGTTTACAATAATTCTTCACATTTACCAAAATGGTCGCTGCATGTACGATAATTCAACACATGTATCATTCCCAGCACACACGGTCGTCCACACCTCTTCTCTCAATCAAGCCATATTTAACCAATCAGAATAGTTTACAAACCATGGCTGTCTCTGATTGGTTGCTGGAAGGGGATTTATGCCTGAATAGATTAATGATAATTTCATCCGGCAATATCTACTGAGCCTGAGGTGAATAGTTGTTTTATTATATATTACACGTGAACATAATCAAAAAATAACATTTAAATAATGGTTTTTTTATTTTTTTTAAGATTATGACAGACACAGGTGATGTCCAAGTACGAAGCAGTGTCCACACAGTGAGCGATGAGTGACAGGCGATCGCCTTGTGGGGTAATGGAGTCACTTCGCTGACGTGTCGTCGGCTTTTGTTGCCTCAAAAACCCTCTTGCAAGATTCCTGGTTAAAAAAATGTGTGTCAACTGTGTCTGTCATGATTTGTAGCTCATCATACTGAATACATTATAATTATCAAAATTATAATCATGAGGTTAAATATGAAACGGAAGTTCTTCTACATTATGGCAGAGTTATTAAACTATTCGTACTCGTTTCCCTACAATAAATTACTCTGGTAACTCAGTGCTTTCAATCCTTCATGTCTTCAAACTATGCCTGGTTATCGATCAAAAGGCACCATATGAAAGTTCAGCTTAGTTGAACTTCATACTTTAGTGTCTCTTGCAGAATTTCACCTCCGATCACATTGAAGTTTATTGATTAGTCATGGTTGCTTGTTGCTTCCTGTGCTGACGCCAACGAAGAGCAGTGAGACGGTGCCTCTTTAAATTGCATTCATTCATTTTCTGTAACCGTTTAATCCTAATTAGGGTGGCGGGGAGGCTGGCGCCCATCCCATCAGACTCCAGGCGAGGGCACCCTGAACGGTTCACCAGGCCACTGCAGGGCAGAAACGTGCTGAGGGCTAAGCAGCTACTCTTGTCAAAAGTCAGCAATGGTTCTTTACATGCCTCACACAATGGACAGTGAGAGACATGGCTGGCTTTTAATAACCCAGTTACCTGCACTGCGGGAAATCGCATTCGGTTTAGATAAATAATACATGGAAACTAAATCAATATTTTTATGGTCTAATTTTCCCATTTCTAAACGTTGACACTAAAGATGCAGCTTGGTCCAAGTCACAGCAACAAATTGTGTTTCTCTGTCTTTTGGTCCAAGTATTATGCATTTGGAATACTCTCTCTCACCAAGATTGTAAACCAATCAGATCTGTCCCTTTTCTATGTAGTACAGTATATCCTCACATTATACATCATTAATGTAACATTCAGAAAAATATCATCTTTAAACAGTAACTATAATAAATATCATAGAACACTCACCCACACATTTAACACCACAATCATTAAACAATAACAAACTAATACAGTATGTTTTTCAGGAATTATTCAGAGTCTTAAAAATTATTTTTAGCATTAACGACACTTCAAAATAAATAAAACAAAAACCACAATGGCAAAAAAAAATAAAAATCTACGGTATTTAAACACCAAATAAAATCACTCTTCATTACTGCATTATTTTATTAATATATAATTCACCTGCCTTATTTTTAAACATTAAATATTTATGAATTATAAATAAATAAATGACAGTTCGCTGTGCTTTAATTATTTAAATTATGTTTGATTGTCATGAGGTAAATAATTAGCACTCTGTGCTAACCGTTAGTTCAGTTTAACAGGTGTAGCCTACAGAACTGGCTCCAAATTACATCACCGGATGAGGATGTGTCCAGAATATTAAAAATATACATATATATTAGGTAAATACAACTTTAAATTAAAAACAGCATGGTTCAAATCTCTTTTTGTTTCTGATTAGAATTAAAATGCCGTGTTGTTGTTCTGAGGTAAACTGAGTGCTAAAGCTAACCCTGGCTATCACCCAACTATCGTCTCACCGAGAAGCCGAGACACACCGGAAGAGAGAGCGAGGGGAGGGGGGGGACACACGGAGACATGGCGCCTGACTTCTCGCGCCGATCATTTATCAGTTCCTCTTCCTTACCTTGCATGCTGCTCATGGTGGTGATGTGGTGGCACTGGCGGGGCTGTGGGGAGGCGGCGGGGTGGCCACTGCTCAGGGATGAGGGCGGCAGCGGTGTCGGGGAACTGCTGCTCGCGCTGGGAGTTGCCATATTCACTCCGAGCTTTGAGCCACCTCCACCCGGAGCACTACCGGCCGCAGTGCAGACACACGCACCGGGCCGTGTCTCCAATCATAACACTCCTCCTACAGAGTGCGCCACAGACACTACACTGCACTACACTCACTGTTTTACTCTCAGACTAAACCACAGCGACTGCAGTGCAGAAATCACTGGAAACCACAGACACTGTACTGTGGGTGGATGGTTTTGAAAATGTCAACACCAATTGGTCTAACTGAGTCTAAATTTACAAGGTGATTAAAACAAGATGTAAAGTATGCCATTAGGGTCAAAGCCATCCATCAAAATGATACACAGGTTATATGGTGTAACTTTGCATACATTACAATTATTCAAAAAATTTCAGTTAATTTTATGGTGTCCAACTGCACAAAGGTTTTTGGACAGCACATAATTTTGGAACATATAGTACATGTGGAACAGATTGGAATTTGTTCAGTCTACGAGAAGTAATCTCGAGCATGTGCACTAAATCAGAGAGATTGCAGTAAAGTGTAGAGTCTGTCCAGTGGAGATTACTGTAAATTATAGGAACTGCAAGAAAGACAATGAAGTTTTGTTTTACTACAAAGATGGGGTTTGAGAGATCAAAACTGCAACAAAACAGGAACAAGTCCTGTGATGTAGCATTAAGTCAAGGCCGCTACAGATGGAAACATGATAAAGTTCTACGAGAACTTAGCTTTCTCAAAGAGGGAGAAGATAAAAAAAAATACAATGCCACAACTAACATCAGTATCTGACGAGTCCATTCAGTGGGAGATGAAAGTAGACCTGGGGCAGAGGCTGGTCTTCCCAGACATAGTCCAAACCACTCTGAGGACTGATATCGTCATTGACTCAGCTAAGAACAAGAGGATTGTACTCATCGAACTCAACATACCCTGGGAAACAAGAGGTGAGGAAGCATTTGAATGCAAGAAAGCCAAGTATACTGAGTTGGTTGAACAGTGCCATCAACAAGGCTGGAAGGCTTGGCTTTTGCCAATGGAATGGAGGAGAAGTGTGCTGGCGACCATTTTTAAGAACAAGGGAGACGTGCAGAGTTGTGGCAACTACAGAGGGATAAAGTTGATGAGACATACGATGAAGTTATGGGAAAGAATAGTGGAAGCGAGCCTAAGGGCAGAGGTCAGCATTTGTGAACAACAGTTTGGTTTCATGCCAAGAAAGAGCACCACAGATGCAGTGTTTGCTTTGAGGATGTTAATAGAGAAGTACAGAGAAGGTCAGAGGGAGCTGCATTGTGCCTTTGTGGATCTGGAGAAAGCATATGACAGGGTGCCGAGAGAGGAACTGTGGTATTGCATGAGGAAGTCTGGAGTGGCAGAGAAGTACGTTAGAGTGGTGCAGGACATGTATGAGAGATGTAAGATGTGAGGTGTGCTGTCGGTGTGACAGAAGAGTTCAAGGTGGAGGTAGGACTGCATCAAGGGTCAGCTCTGAGCCCCTTCTTGTTTGCTATGGTGATGGACAGCCTGACAGACGAGGTTACACAAGATTCCCCATGGACTATGATGTTTGCAGACGCATTGTGATCTGTAGTGAGAGCAGAGAACAAGTGGAGGAAAATCTAGAGAGGTGGAGGTATGTTCTGGAAAGGAGAGGAATGAAGGTTAGCCTCAGTGATACAGAATACATGTGTGTGAATGACAAGGAACCAAGAGGAACGGTGAGGTTGCAGGGAGCATAGATAAAGACGGTGGAGGATTTTTAGTACTTCGTCTCAACAATCCAGAGCAATGGAGAATGTGAAAAAGAGGTGAAGAAGCGCGTGCAGGCAGGTTGGAATGGTTGGAGAAAAATGTCCGGTGGTATGTGTGATAGGAAGGTATCGGCAAGAGTGAAAGGAAAAGTGTACAAGACGGTGTTGAGGCCAGCGATGTTGTATGGATTAGAAACAGTGGCATTGAGGAAAAGACAGGAGGCAGAGCTGGAGGTAGCAGAGATGAAATTGTTGAGGTTCTCTTTGGGAGTAACGAGGATGGATAGGATCAAGAATGAGTCCATCAGAGGGACAGCACATGTAAGACATTTTGTAGGCAAAGTCAGAGACGCTTCATTGAGATGGTTTGGACATGTACACAGGAGGGATAGTGAGTATATTGGTAGTAGGATGTTGATGTTGGAACTACCAGGCAGAAGGCCTAGAGGAAGACCAAAGACAAGACTTATGGATGTGGTGAAGGAGGACATGAAGGTAGTTGGTGTAAGAGAAGAAGATGCAGAAGATAGGGTGAGATGGAGACAGATGATTCACTGCGACGACCACTGAAGGGAAAAGCCGAAAGCAACAGAAGAAGAATATATACTAGTATATATATATATATATATATACACACACACACACACACACACACTTAAATATCTTCCTCCTCAGTTTGGTATATAATCAGAGAATTGACTGCAATGAGCTGACAAGCTGTCCAGGGTGTACTTTGCCCTCGCCCAGGGTTGGCTGAGATGGACGCCAGCTTTCCCGTGACCCTAGTTAAAATTAAGCGGTTTAGGAAATGAATGAATGAGAGAATTTAATTGCAATAAAGAGAAATTTTAAAAAGCTTTCAGAGTGGATGAAATAGTGTAAATTTTTATTATTTCTTCATATTAATGTTTTAAATAACTTTTTTCATCGGTAATTGACAGTTTTCAAAGTTTTCACTACACAATAATAATAATAATAATAATAATAATAATAATAATAATAATAATAATAAAATTAAGTAGAATAAAATAAAATGATTATTAACATGTTGACAAGAATCGTTGAATTATAAATGTATATCAGTAAAAATCATACGTGTTTTATTCAGTGACCTGAGATTAAATTCTATAAAAAAAAAAAAATGAATCCTTGCCATTGCTAGAAAAGAGGAAATGTCTAAAAAAAACGATATGTTGTTATTTAAAATATAATTCGAAGGTTTATTCCAGAAGCCGATTGTAATGACGAGGATTTTAAAAAGGCTTCAAAAATTCTTGGGCGTTTATTTCCTCTGACCACTTCCGGTTTCGCAATATCACGGGGAAAGATTTCAAAATCTCAAAATATAATTCTAGAGTTTAAAAAAAGTTTAAAAAGAGATCGAGCTAAAATAAAGTGAAGTAAAATGTGAATTTAAAATATTGATTAAAATATTGTTATTTAGACATCAGTGTTTCGGGTTTTTTCGGGTATTTACGGTAAAATTGCCAGTTTCATGAACTTGGTTTTGTTTACTAGTTTGAGATTAATTTGTGAATTCATGTAGTTTGTATATTTGAGGGATTTTGGGATGGCGAACGAGAAGATTCTGCACTTTCATCAGAATTTATGGAGAATTTGTAACTTTATAATGTTCGGGTTTTTTTCTTTAGCGACTTATGTACAGGTTAGTGAACTTTACTCTCTCTCTCTCTCTCTCGCTCATTCTCTCTCTCGTTCTCTCATTTTCTCATTCTCTCTCTCGTTCTCTCATTCTCTCTCTCTCTCATTCTCTCGTTCTCTCTCTCTCATTTTCTCTTTCTCTCTCTCTCATTCTCTCTCTCTCATTCTCTCTCTCTCATTCTCTCTCTCTCTAACCAGATTAAAATATTTTGAAGTATAAATGTCAGTGAAGTGATAAAGTTCCTGTCCTTTTCTACAGTCCAGTAAACAAGCATGTTGCAAAAAGAGTTGCAGCATAAAGCGATTTAGAAAATGAATGAAAAATTCTTCCTCTTCCCCACATTACAGACATCACACCCGTTGATCTTCTCCTTTTCTTTTTCTTTTTCTTCTTCTTCTTCTTTTCCTGAATAGTGGGCTGTACTACCGGTAGCAGTAGTATTGCTGTTATTATTCCTCCTATTATTATTATTATTATTATTATTATTATAACTCATTCATTTTCTGAACCACTTGATCCTAATTATAGTCACGGGGAGGCTGGCGCTCGGCCATCCCTGGGTGAGGGCAGAGGACACCCTGGAGGGCTCACCAAGCCATGGCAGGACTGAAATACGCTGAAGGTTCTGAAGTTCCTCTTTATGAAAGTCAGCAATGGTTCTTTTACATGAACCTCTCACCACAGACTGTGGGAGACATGGCCAGCCTTTGATAACCCAGTTAGCAACACTGGGGGGGGACAGTGACAACCTGGTGATAGTGGGGCTTGGACCCCCCGACCTTGGGATCAGTAATCCAGCACCTTAACATTGGGCCATTACTGCCAAGGACTCTGGACTGTTTAAATGAATTAATAAGTTAATCAATAAAATAAAATGTATAATATGTGAAGATCATGCTGTCCTTATTACTTTTGGTTCATAAGTCTCATCAAACAAATGTATCTGAATTTAACAACACATTTTTTGTTTGTGACTCTCAGATTGTGATGATAAAGTTGCTTGCTGTCACTGTTTTTCTTTTCCATGTACCATACATGAGAGTAACGTGATGATTTTTCTTATGCAGATCAATGACCCAGACAGTGGCCTGTGGATGGTAAAGTTATTCCGTTCTCATAATATTTAACTTTGATGAAGTGATAGTTTTTATGCAGTATGATTGTAAATCTGAATTTGAGTATTATTAGAGTTTTAAGTCTGTGCGTTTTTCATGGTGTAGGTCGGCTACTTGATTCCTGCAAGTCTGTGTTTCCTAATCAGCTGTCAGCCAAAAATCACAGGTAATATTAATTTCACAGGTAATATTAATACAACAACATTCATTCATTCATTTTCTGAACAGCTTAATGCTAACTAGGGTCGAGGGGAGGCTGATGCCCATCTCAGCTGACTTTGAGCGAGGGCAGAATACACCCTGAACAGTTCACCAGGCCATCTCTGGGCAGAAACACACTGACGGCTATGCAGCCTACTCTTGACGAAAGTCAGCAATGACTTTCACACCATAGACAGTGAGAGACATGGCTTTTGAATACCACACCATTGGGTGCACTGCGGGGACAGTGACAACCCATTGAGAACGGGGCTTGAACCCCCAACCTTGGAATCGGTGATCCTGCACCTTACCACTGCCCTAATTACACCTTCACTAAATAAATGTAAATAATTTTCTGATTGCAGACATTAGTATAAATCCTACACAGAACTCGAACCTTGCTGTGATTTCCATGAGCAGTGTTTTTATTTGCAGAGACCTTAGCATGGAGGAGAGTTGCTGAGCTGCATGTGATGCTAGCGACCACGTTCGGTGCTCTGCTAGGATGGACTCTGATTAAACACAGGGTTACACACATCTTCCAGCAAGAGGAGGGCAGGTATTTAACACACCTGGTACTCAGGAAGCCTCAAAATCTACAAATGTTACCTACAAAACTGTATACACCGTTTGTTTTATATATCTTTCTAAAATATTTATTTAAATTTCACATATCATCATAGAAACAAAATGAAGACATTAATATGAAATGCTTCTCTGCACCGTTCTCAGAGAGTTTTGTGGCCTGATGCTGACAGTGATGTGGCTACTTATGTGCCGACACTCTGGACGGTAAAATCTTCCCTGAAATTCTCTCTCTCTCTCTCACACACACACACACACACAATCCCTCTCCCTCTTTCTCCCCCCCTCTGATGCAGTAAAGGTGATATGTATTTATTATCACTTGTTTATTTAAGCTGAAGAATCGTTTATTTTAACCATTGCAATGGGTGTCAATAATTCTAGAACTGGCTGTTAAGATGAATGAACAGGAGGAAACATAGTAAGGAAGGAGAAAGAACAGAAGAAAGCGAGTGGAAGAAAGACAGGACTTAAGGAGGTATAAAAATGCAAAAAGAAAATTAGGAGAATGAGAGAAAAAAACATGGGGGGTTTATAATAGTTCTGGGTGTGCACAGATATTTGGGCCAATGTGTGTGCATTCTGATTGTGGTGGTGATGATAGTGCTGCTGATGATGATCATCATCATCATCGTCATCATCATCATCATCATCATCATCATCAGCTCCTGTCTCCCTCCCCAGCAGTGGTGTTGGAACTCTGAGACTGTGCAGTGCTGTAGCCATCACCACCTTCCCCATCATCACATGGATCTATTACTACATCCATAAAGAGCTGAGAGCCGACTGGCCGTCACACTGCACGTCCTCGCTGTAACACCACTCACTGATTTTCACTAAAGCGCTGAATCTATATGAAGGATTATGAATATAAACGCATGTTGAAGGAAATTAATGTGATTAATTTTGTTCAAGAATCAAATAAACGTTTCCTTTTCTATATTTGTCTGACCTGAATTGTTGCTTATACTGTATTAAATATGACATTCTGTAATAAAATTAGTTAATGAATGTTGTTTATTGTTGTTGTTGTCAGGCATATTACACTTTTTAGTGTACTGCCACTTTATTATATGTACTATAGGACACTGATTAGGCAGTGCTGGCCTGGTAGGAAAGGTGCTGGATCGCTGATCCTAACGTTGGGGGGTTCAAGTCCCACTCCACAAGGTTGTGGTCAGCCGTGTCTCTCACGGTCTCTGGTGAGAGGCAAAAGAAGCATTGCTGACCTTCGTCAAGAGGAGCTGCAAAGCCGTCAGCGTGTTTCTGCCCTTTGTTGAAGGGTTGTGTCAGTAGGGGCAGTGGTGGTCTAGTGGTATAGGGCGCTGGATCACTGATCCAAAGGTTGGGGGTTCGAGTCCCACTCTCCACAAGGTTGTCACTGCCCCCAGTGCAGCTAACTGGGTTATCAAAGGCGGGCTATGGTGAGAGGCATGTAAAAGAACCATTGCTGACTTTCGTAAAGAGTAGCTACAAAGCGTCAGCGTGTTTCTGTCCCTTGTTAAAAAGGGTTGTGTCAGGAAGGGCATCTGACGTGAAAACCTATGAACCAAATCAAACATGCGAATAATTAATGACTTCCCTGAAGATGGAGGCTGTGGCGCCCCCTGGAGGAAACAGCAGGAAGGAAAAGAAGAAGACCACGTGACCCTCATTGGACGCAGTACATTATACAGTACACTGTTTATCTGCTTCAGCAGAAAGGAGCAGAAATCACCGACAACCTGTAGTAGTGCAACTTGTACAAGTATTTATTCTCAGAGTATTCAATCACTTATAAGAAACTACTTTAAACGAGCGACATCTTCTTTTTCTTTTCCTTTCGGCTTTTCCCTTCAGGGGTCGCCACAGCGAATCATCTGCTTCCGTCTCACCCTGTCCTCTGCATCTTCTACTCTTACTCCAACCACCTTCATGTCCTCCTTCACCACATCCATAAATCTTCTCTCGACACAATTGAACTTTGATTTTTCGTGTGTTAAATACTGTACTGCAAAACGCCTCAGTGTTGAAATCACATTTTAATCAGGCAGTATTTTCGACTTCTATAAACGGGGTCCTTCAGGATCAGTTTTAACATGGCGGCCTCCGTCGCGAAGCTTTTAGCACCTTGGACACCAAGGTAAATAAACATTTTTATAGTTCTTTAAGTATTTATACTCGTTTTATTATTGATCTGTATATTAGATACCACCAAAAGCGGTTGTGTGATGTAAACTAGCGAATTTCATATGGAAATTAATATTTAATAAAATAGCCCTGGTATATCATTACATTGGCGATAAACTGCACGTGACGTGAGATAAACAAAAAGGAAGTGAATTTGAGGACGCTGGTAAATGAAAGTACTGTATATTAGCACTGAGAGGTGTTTAATAGTTTTCAGAGGTAAATGTTACTATTTAAGGTTGTTTGTATTTTATATTAGTTCTAGAATAAGTTGGAAATACTATACAGCCATATAATATATTGGGAACACACACAAACACAGGTTGAGAAAACGTGCGGATTGTAAGATCCTCGCCAGAGGTGACTTTTAAATGTCTTGATACAAACCAACCATATGATATAGTCATGATAAAAGACCAACATACCAGAATATATAAAAACTAGTACAATGGATCATGCATATTCCTCGAGAGATGATGCCATACAGTTATTCTCATTATCCTGTCCAGGCTGTATTCGGTTCGATGGAGTCGTTATAACCCGTACTATCTCGAACCCGAGCCTCGGAAGGAACTGTACGCCATCCCTGAGTCAGAGCTCGGCCCCAAGGAGAAAGAGGAAAAGGAACTGAAAACTCTGAGACCTATTAAAGCAGCCAAGTCCAGTACCACCAGCTCAATCTTCAATGACCCTGTGATCAGGTCATCACCTGTACGCTTTACTGAACTGCTTCTGTTTCTGATGTGAGTTCTAATGTAAATTTTTGTTTCTCAACAGCAAGTTTGTCAACATAATCATGAAAGATGGCAACAAGGTCCTAGCACGAGGAATCATGAACCAGGTAAGCGATTGGACAAGCCATTTCCACTCATGAAATACACATTGGAAGGTTTTTCGGAACTCGCTGATATTTCATGTTTGTTTTTTTTTTTGTTTTGTTTTTTACCTCAGACCCTTGAGGTGATCAAGAGGCAGCAGGTCGAGAAGTACCACCGTGCCCCAACAGTCCAGAAGGAGATGATAGAGTGTAACCCATACACCATCTTCCACCAGGCTTTAGAAAACTGCAAACCCATCATAGGCCTGGCCAACATTCAGAGGGGTGGTAGGAACTACCAGGTGGGTCAGAACCAGTATGTTAAAGAGTCATTTAGATGTGTCATGAGGGCAATACTCTCATGCTTCGAGTTAAGGTAGTTGCTTAGAGAGATGAACAGTCACTTGCAAAGAATCATTGGAAGTTTTTCAAGAGTCGTTTAAATAGAATCATTGGGAGTTGTTTGTTTTATTTATTTATTTTTGATCTTATTAATTTTGCCTGTGTATAGTAAACACATGCACTCGGATCAGTGGGTTATTACAGTACACATTGTAGTGTCTGGAGAACAGTTGGGGTTGGGGGGTTAGGTTCTTCGTTCACAGGCACCTCAGCCATGAAGGGAGGAGGAAGGTGCAGCTCACTTCCCCACTACAACACATTTTACCTGCTGGTTCAGGAATCAAACTTTAGGTCCCAAGCCACTCCTCTAACCATTAGGCTATGTCTTTTCCCTGATGGAGGGAGTCATTGCAAGTTGCTCAAGCTGCTTTGCGCAGGAAGTTGTTTTGAGATCACCTGGAGGTATTCTTGGAAACGTTCTTGTGCTTTGTATGGGATAACTCGGTTGTTCAGATAAGTTTGGATCTACGCTCTAACACCACCATCCACCCTCTCCCAGGTTCCTGTTCCTCTAACGGATGCACGTCGCCGTTTCTTGGCCATGAAGTGGATGATCACCGAGTGCAGAGACAACAAACACAGACGTACACACATGCACGAGAAACTCTCACAGGAGCTCTTGGCTGCTTTCAACAACGAGGGTAATGTCATTAAACGTAAACATGACATGCACAAGATGGCTGAAGCTAACCGCGCTTATGCTCACTACCGCTGGTGGTAAAGAAACAGTGACTTTTGGGCCACTTCTCCTGCGTTTCAGAAGTGCTCGAGATTGGAACACAGCCTTGGACTGGTTATGGATTAAGCTACACCGAAGCAGCGAAACCCGTAAACTTGGATCTAAAATTAATTGATTTGGACTCCACAAGATTTAATCTGTGACTCTTCATTCTGATTTCAGTTTAATGTAATATTGAGACTATTAACACAATATAATAAAATGCAATGTGTTTTTTTTCAATATAGACAAATACATTCATTTATTTTCTGAACCGCTTTATCCTAATTAGAGTCGCAGGAAGACTGATGCCCATCTCGGCGGACTCCAGGCAAGGGCAGAGTACACCTTGAACAGCTCACCAGGCCATCGTAGGGGCGACACTCACACATTCATATTTGCATTCACACCTATGGGTGATTTGGAACAGCCAATTAATCTACTGTGCATATTTTTGGACTGTGGGAGGGAACCGGCATACCCGAAGGAAACCCACACAAAACACAGGGAAAACATGCAAGCTCCACACAGCAATGCCGAGTTGGGATTCAAACCCAGGACCTTCTTGCAGATGTACTAACCTCTACACCACCGTGCCGACCTAATGTAAATCAGTCAACTGTGTTTTTTTGTTATTCTTCTGTTTTAACTGCACTGTGGTTTTTATTCGAGTGTGTTATGGTCTCTTTTGTGGTTTTGGTGGCTCTAAGGCTCTCTTTATCTCTGCGTGTTGGAGAGGGCGTGGCTGCCATACGTGGGTGGAGTGCTAAACACACGCTCGATACCACTTGGCAATCACAGGGCTTCTCCAACAGTGACTACGATGTCCCCATGATCTAGTGCCGTCCCTATGAATAATAAAGCTCCTTCGTTTTCATCATACCCGGTGTCCGGCTGAATGTTCCTGGCATCATCGAAGGGCTGGTTCTGTGATGCCAGAAACATTCAGCTGGACCCAAAAATGCAGGAGACAGTGTGATGAACATGAATGAGCTTTATTATTCACAGGGAAGGCACTAGAAAACAGGGAAATTGTGGTCCTGCTCAGAAGCTGGGGGATGGAAACACCATTTAAAATTGATTAAATGAACATTTCTGATTTTAGAAGGCAGAAAGTGTTTTACATACACAGCACTAACATTTTAACAACAAAAAACAGACGTGAAGAATGAAAGGGTGAAAACAACAACAGCAGCACTGGTTTTATTTCTTTGGTTTAAAAGAAAAAAAAAATCAACATTTAAAACAAACAACAAATTTTATTTATATATACACATACATACACACACACACACACGGGGATCCCTCACTTTCCATGGTTAATTGGGCCCCGAGAGCCCACCACATCCGCAAAGTTGAGTCAACCCCCCTGAATGATGTATATAATATCAATAAATAGTCTTTTTTTACCAGACAGGACTGAGAAACATGCAGAAATTATACACATTATATATGTAAATTGTCTTTCCTCTGTGGTATGATGTGGTAAAAGCAGTGGGAGAGTCATTGGTTTGGATAAAAGTAGCTCGCTAGGTGACAATGTCATAAGTGTATAAATGGCAAATATTTAGTGCCCGACTTGACCATGCGAGTTAGTGCAAAGGTATAACTGAAGTTATTCATCGAAGGCTGGCAAGGAGACGCTAGCACAGAGTGCTAACCAACAACCTACACTCATGCTAAATCCCAAACAATCTAATGTTAAACACAAATCCAATCAGAACCTCCTTCAAAAACAAACAATATGACATTTCTACAATGTTTGAATATAATGCACAACTTAAACACTTTCATACCACAACATGGCGTGGTGTTTATAGCATGTGAATTTAAAGGAAAAAAGTATGTATGATGTAACAATACACAGATTCCTTCTGTATTTTTTCTTGTTGCTAATAAAGAATATCAAACACTTCTCCGGTTTAAATGCTGACCAATAAGAACAGTAAGGGGCAGTGGTGGTCTAGTGGTATAAGGTGACGGATCGCTGACCCAAAGGTTGGGGGTTCGGGTCCCACTCTCCACGGGGTTGTCACTGTCCTCCCAGTGCAGCTAACTGGGTTATCAAAGGCCGGCCATGTCTCTCACTGTCTATGGTGTGAGGTTCATGTAAAAGAACTATTGCTGACTTTCGACAAGAGGAGCTGCAAAGCCGTCAGCGTGTTTCCGCCCTGCGATGGCCTGGCGAGCTGTCCAGGGTGTACTCTGCCCTCGCCCCCGAGTTGGCTGGGATGGGCACCAGCCTCCCCGCAACCCTAATTAGGATGAAGTGGTTACAGAAAATGAACTGAACCAATAAGAACACTAAGTTCGAATTAAAAAAAAAGGTACAGTGTGTGAGATTTAGTTTCATCTACTGGTAAGGTTTCAGATTGCAACCAAATTAACTGTGTATGGTCCCGAGTTGCTGTCGAAACATGGCAGTCCATGCGACAGGACCCTTGAAAAAACGCAATATTAAAAAAAAAAAAAAAAAAAAAATTATAAATGAACGAAAACTGAATGATAAATAAAAATATTACACATTGTACCTCGAAAGCAATCAGTATAACTGACCAAGTCATCCAGTGAACCCTTTAACGAACACATGACCAGAAACTCACTAGAAATCTATCACACCCCTTAAAAAGAAATAAAATCTACAGGCACTTGTTAGCAAACAGACAAAATAAGCTACATTAGAAATATTAGGCAAACATCACCTGGATATTATTCCATGATAAAAAAAACAGATCTGAACAATCAGGTAATGTTATCTGTGCATGTAAACAAGTGATCAGACCCTCATACGACAATACAGCATTAAGCCTCACCCACTTTCAGATATTTGCACATCTGACGGGATACAAGATGAGATGTGGAGTGATATCGGATCATCTATTTACCTCCCTGATTTAGTTGTGTCCAATACCCATCAAGTACCGTTTTACCAAATCATAGCACCACCACCATCCAGGGAGGAGAGAAAGCAGGCACACCCCCCTTCCGTGACAATAATTCTAGCCACCCATCTCTTTTTGAACTGCTGTGCTTGATGGTTGTGGTCTCACACACCCGGAGGGAAAGTGCTATCTACTCTCCATACACAAATCAGCTCAGAGATGCCCATGATTGGCTGGCGGTTGAGTGAGTGACAGGGAAGTAAGCATATGCTGTCTATCCTTCCATGAGAGCTCGGCTAATTAACTCCAATGGACTTCCGGTCATGGATGGCTGGTTAGCCCGGATTCAAGCTTGTGTTCTGGTCCAGGTTAATAGGCGCGTACCTCACCAACACACTACTCGGGAGCCCATAACTCATAGTAACAATAACTCATGAAACAAACAGAAAGACGACTGGACAGTTCACATGCGAACTAATTAGTATGTGCACACAGCGATGGAAACTAGCACTGGCAATAATTTAGGGTGAAATTGGACTGTTCCGTTGTTCTGCAGTTCAGTGCTAAGTTTTAGTTGTAAAAATAATTTCAAAAACATACAAAATATTTGTAAGAATTTACCAACATTTGAGAAATGTTTTTAACATGGCTATTTTTGTGCAGTTTTTTTTTTTTTTTTTTTTTTGTCTCCAGCGTTGTACTTTCCTGTAAAGTAGCCCTATAAATCCTCATCTCATCATTTTATATCATAGTTTTTACAATGTACAGAACAAACATTTCCTAGCAACAACATTTTCACCACCTCAAAACACTGAGTGTATTGTCAAAGAAACAATTTACACCTGAAAACACCGAGATGAAAAACAGCTGAGAGTGTTTTGAGCCTGAGATCAGTACCAAATGATGTAAAAAAAAAAAAAAAAAAAAAAAAAGGCAAACTGTAATAGGAAAGGAGTTCAGAACTGATGACCCTCTAACACACGCGCGCACACACACACACACACACACACACACACACACACTGTAGTAACAGTGTCCGGGTTTGGTGTTCAGCTCCTCGATCTCGTCCTCCTCAGGTTGGAGATGGTGCTGGCGAAGAACTCGTACCAGAAGAAGGTTAGGCCGGTGGATATGGCCGCCTTCATCAGGCTGGGAGAAAGGCCCTTAAAGAAGGCGGCTAGACCCTCCTCTCGTGCAATAGACACCACACAGTCAATTAACCCACGGTACGTCCGAGCCTGGGCACAAACATCCAGCATTGCTGTACAGATTCTACTGCTACAGATACACCTTTTATCTTTGCTTGCATGAGTTAGCATTGCAATGCTAAAAAGCAAGTCAAGACACTGTACAACGTACAAAAGTACAGAAATACTAATGGGACAAAAACAAAACCAGAATTTGGTCAAGATGACCAACAAAGAGATTGCATGCTAACAGATAATGGCACACTGTGAGACACCACTTTTCTAAATAACAACTTTATATATATATATATATATATATATATAAAAGCTGTTATTTAGAAAAGTGGTGTCTCACAGTGTATATATATATATATATATATATATATATATATATATATATATATATATATATATAGTTTTTTTGTAAACAGGCTAGAACCTGTGCTCGGAGTAAACAGCGTGTGTTGATGTGTTCCATAGTGATTTGTCTCACCTGCCCAAAGTGCACTCTGGCCTTCTCGAACCCGCCCACCTGCAGTCTCTTTTTGAACAGGTCACTGGGGTAGGTGAGGGTTTTACTGATGACTCCGGCCACACTGCCGCTCACCAGGCTTTTCATTCCACCTGTATGGAGCACAACATACCTCCTTAATTTTTAATTCACTTTCACAAAATACTGTGGGGTTTTTTTTTTTCCAGATCAAAGACTGAAACAAGGGAAGCAAGATATAACAGGTCAAACTCTACCCCTTTCACAAATTCATCATAGCTCCACCTTTCACCAGTTCCATCTTTGTGTCACCCCACCTAGACATGGCCCATCACTATATACAATGTTGCTCCAACTTATTTTACTATATGGAAGCTCCACCCCCTATCATTATATAAATTGTAGCTACAGTCCATCAGTATAAATTAATGAACCATCTTACCGATATGAAGTATATCTGAAGCCTGCCCCATTACCACAAACAGCCATCTCTCTGACAGTTTTGATTCCTGGATGTTTCGTATTATAATTTTGATCACTTTTTTTTTTTGCACTTCATCATTACATCACAGAAGCAACGTAGATACACTCCGTGACCTTCATGTGTTCTGCTGTCGTGCTCCAGGTGCTTCTTGAGGATATTGTAGATGAAAAACTGGAGTCCGGCGTAGGGGAACACGGCCAACACTGTGGGGGTGAGACCTCTGTAGAAGGTGAGCACCCCTTCCTGGATGTACATGCTGCGAACAGCATGACGGAGGTTCCTGTAAACCTGTTCATAGGCAGAACATATCCATGACCACACCGTGTTCTGGATATTATTGTGTATGTGTGTGTGTGTGTGGTAGGTACTTTGGGTTCTCCCTGAGCAGCAAAGCGTGTACGGAGTGTGTCCAGTGGCTGGCACGCCGCACTCGCAGAACACGCCGCCATTCCCCCACAAAGGAAGTGTATGCCAGCTGATTGGCTGTTATAGGACGTGCAGTTATGGACAAGCTTAGTGAGCACCTGGAAACTCGCAAACTACACACACACACACACACACACACACACACACACACGCGCGTGCTAACAAAGAGTGTAACACCTCCACCAGGTCTCAAAAGAAGGTAAACATTCTTCATTGCTCTTTTTATTCCCGTATCAATAGGGAGTGCAATCCTATTAGCAGTGATCGTCAGAAAGCATGTTCAGATTGTCATGGTTGGTGTCTAGTGTGTGTTCACCTGTACAGCTCCGAAACAGATGGAGAGCAGCTGAGCAGAAACGTGGCCTTTCCAGAACGCAGACCTTCCCTCCTCTCTCAGAATGCAATGACACGCCTGCATTATACCACTGTACTTCCCCTCAGGCCTGGAGGATGACAAGCGCTCTATCTGCAACTACACACACAACAGAAAATTAATATTTCATTAAATTTATATGCTACAATGCGAAACCATGCATGATAGGCTAATTGGCTGTTCCAAATCGCCACCAACAAGTGTGTGTTGCCATGTGATGTACTATTTTGGGTGTTCATTGCCTTCACCCAGAGTTGAATGAAGTGGGCCCTGTGACCCCAGTAGGATTACAATGAATGAATGAATCCACAGTGGTTCAGAGTCCCAGTGTAGTGTGATTGTAACCTGAAAGCGAATCTTCAGGACATCCAGTGGGCTGATGATGGCACGGGTCACAAAGCCTGCTGCTGAACCTGCCAACGCTGCTTCCTTCAGAGAGAGGGAGGAGCTACCTGGGTCATATCCCACCATCACGACTTAACCCAGCCTAGTGTCTCACACACACACACACACACATATTTATGATGATAAATATACAGTATTTTATTAATGACAGATTTACAGACATGTTTGACAGTGAAACCATCAAGGACATTTACAAACACATGCAGAAAGTGTCAGTGTAGATATCTGTAAATTATATAAATTAATATTCTAACCATTCACAACAACAATCATCATTATTATTAAACAATACTAAACTGTTTTATTCCATCTTTTCTTCTTACATGTCATTCATCAGATGAAGTTTCTCTCCCAGAACTCCCTAACTGCCTTTCCAGTTAAAAGTCTATTAAACTTTAATAATACACACAGTTCAGATAAAATTTACTTATTCAGCTTCACTGACAGATGCAACACACGTTCTCTCTCTCTCTCTCTCTCTCTCTCTCTCTCTCTCACACACACACACACACACACTGACCTTTGTTTCTGTTTTGTAGGTTATCAGAGTGTATCGGTCCCGGGGCCGGTTCAGGTGTTTACAGTCACTCTACCGGCGGGTAAGCTCAGCTCAGCCACTGACATTTCTCTCCTGATGCTCCGCCATGTTGGTGCACCAGGAAAAACGTCCCCGTGAAGAAAATTTTATTCCCCATCCGTATTTCGACAAACCCCACCCACTGGGCTCTTATTGGGTACATTTTATGCCGACAACAATCAACAAATTTGGACAATTGGCTTTTCATTGGGAACCAGATCATTCAGCGGAAGTGGCGTCGGTTTTATTTAAATGTTCTCGACTTTTTTTTAAATTTATTTATTACAAGTTGCCTGAAACCTAGCACCAGAAGTGACGTTGGTCGCTACAGTCCGTCATTACTTTTTCCTCGGATCTCTTCATGCTGAAAAGATTCGTTCCGCCATGTACAGTACATACAAACCACATCGTGATTAATAATAATTAAAAATAAATAAATAAATTCAAGCTCAATTCCTTCACTGGAATACTAGACATTAAATACGTAACAAAAGAATCTTATGGGGCAGTGGTGGACAAGGTGCTGGATTACTGATCCCAAGGTTAGGGGTTCAAGCTCCACCACCACCCACCCCCAGCCCCTTGGGTTATCAAAGGCCAGCCATGTCTCTCACTGTCTGTGGTAATGTAAAAGAACCATTACTGACTTTCGTCAAGAGGAACTGCATAGCCGTCAGCATGTTTCTGCCATGCGATGGCTGGATTAGGTTCTGATAGTGTTCATTTAATTGATCATGTGATCAGGGAGGCAGGTAGGAAAGTACTTGGTGTGTCATCTGGAGGGAAAGTAGAGAAGGAGACTTGGTGGTGGAATGAGGAAGAGCAGGAGTGTGTACAAAGGAAGAGGTTAGCTAAGAAGTGGGACAGTGAGAGAACCGAAGAGAGTAAACAGGAGTACAGGGAGACACAGCGTAAGGAGAAGGTAACGGTGTCAAAAGCTAAGCAGATGGTGTATGATGACTTGTATGCTAGGTTGGAGGGTAAGGAGGGAGAAAATGATTTATACAGGTTGGCACAGCAGAGAAATAAAGATGGAAAGGACGTGCAGCAATTTAGAGTGATTAAGGACATAGTGGGAAATGTATTGACTGATCACAGAAGTGTGTTAGGAAGATGGAAAGAGTACTTTGAAGAACTGATGAATGAGGAAAATGAGAGAGAAAAAGAGTAGAAGAGGTGACCGTAAAGGACCAGGAAGTAGCAAAGATTAGTAAAGATGAAGTGATGAGGGCATTGAAGAGAATGAAGAGTGGAAAGGCAGTTGGTCCTGATGACATACTGGTGCAGGTATGGAAGTGTCTAGGAGAGGTAGCAGTATATTTTCTGACAAGAACATTCAACAAGGTCTTAGAGAGTGAGAGGATGCCAGAGGAATGGAGGAGAAGTGTACTGGTGCCCATTTTTAAGAATAAGCGAGACATGCAGAGTTGTGGCAACTACAGAGGGATAAAGTTGATGAGCCATACGATGAAGTTATGGGAAAGAATAGCGGAAGGGAGACAAAGGGAAGAGGTCAGCATATGTGAACAACAGTTTGGTTTCATGCCAAGAAAAAGCACCACAGATGCAGTGTTTGCCTTGAGGATGTCAATAGAAAAGTACAGAGGTCAGAAGGAGCTGCATAGTGCCTTTGCGGATCTGGACATTTGACAGGGTGCCGAGAGAGGAATTGTGGTATTGCATGAGGAAGTCCGAAGTGGCAGAGAAGTATGTTAGAGTGGTGCAGGACTTGTATGAGAGATGTAAGACAGTGGTGAGGTGTGCTATCGGTGTGACAGAAGAGTTCAAGGTGGAGGTGGGACTGCATCAAGGATCAGCACCTCGCGTATTTGGCTTTGGATATAATATTGATCAGATGACCAGAAATGACGGCACTAACCCCCCCACACCCCCCAGGCATGTTGTATGGTTTATAAACAGTGGCACTGAGGAAAAGACAGGAGGCAGAGCTGGAGGTAGCGGAGATGAAAATGTTGAGGTTCTCTTTGGGAGTAACGAGGATGGATAGGATCAGGAATGAGCTCATCAGAGTGACAGCACATGTAAGATGTTTTGGAGACAAAGTCAGAGAGGCTAGATTGAGATGGTTTGGACATGTACAGAGGAGGAATAGTGAATATATTTGGTACAGTAGTAGAATGCTGAGGACAGAACTATCAGGCAGAAGGCCTAGAGGAAGACCAAAGAGAAGATTTCTGGATGTGGTGAAGGAGGACATGAAGGTAGTTGGAGTAAGAGACTAAGATGCAGAGGACAGGGTGAGAAGGGAGCAGTTGAAAGGAAAAAGAAGAAATGTTCATTTTATGATCACCATGCCTTTGATAACCCAGTTAGTTGCACTGGAGGGACAGCAGCGAGAACCAGGTCATAGTGGGGTTTGCACTCCTGACCTTAGATCAGTAATCCAACTCCTTACCAATTGATATTCAAATAATAATATGAAATCAATCTTAATAATGTTTATTATAAGAATTTAAAAAGTGTAAACAAACGAGACAATGTGTAATAAATAAATATGAGTAATACTGTTTCTGTTTATAATTTTAAAATAAATTATTAATAATAACTCTTAAAAGATAAATACATTCTATGAAACGGCAATTTATAAAGTAATAAACTCGACTCTGGACAAAAAACACGCCGCGGTGTGGCCTTGGCTGATTGGTCCGAGAGCGGCTTCCAACCCGGAAGTGTTTTGTCCCGAATATGTTCCAGTTATCTGTGTAGGCGCCCTACATTAGGATTGATTATGAAACATGCAAACCCTGCTGAGTGCACTTAATAAAAGTGTAAAACATACAGGACACAATCTGCACCTGGACGTGTCGGGATGAGGATTTGAACTCAGATTGAACGATGAGACAGTTATGGGAATCACTGTGAGGAATAAAGTTTTAATCTCCCTCCTGTTTCAGCTCTTGAATTTAACCGTTAGCCTGGAGGAGGTCAATGGAGGCTGGTAAACACACACACACACACACACACACACACACACACACAAGCTGGAAATCACAAATTTGTATGGAAGCACGTTCTTTTCTGTCCTGTATCGTTTCCATAGTAACAGCTCTGTTGATGTTTCACACTTACTTCACACTTGTTTTTCAAGCTGTTGAAACATCATTGCTGAGTTAATGTTTACATAATTGCTCTTTTAGTGGTGAACTGACTGGATGAATTGTTCAGTGGGAGGAGTCAGGCTATAAAGTGGGGCCAAGTTACACTGACTTAAATGAGTCTCCAGTGTCAGTCCTGCAAACCTGTAATATTAGACTTTTCCATGTTTTCACTGTGTTGTGAACATACTGTGTGTGATTAGGGGACTGGACTTCAGCCTTGCTCATGAAGGAAACTGCAACATTGATGTAAGAGATGCTGCAACAATCACACATACACAGTTTTTACAGGAGTGAGTAAGGCGCACACACACACACACACACACACACACAAAATCAATCTGTCATTCTGTGAGATCATTGAAAATGTGTGTGTGTTTCTGACAGATACGCCTACACTAAGCCTGTTATACTTAGAGGAGTCACAGACAACACAGTGAGTTCACACACACGCATGCACACACAATGACTGGCCAGGTTTAAGTTTTTTGTACTTCACTTTGGTGGATTTTAGTATCCTGTATTCTAATTGGACAGAAGTTAGATTCCTGTAGTCTGATTGGTCACATTTCAATGATTTCAGAAATTCCGGTTCCTCTGTTCTAAACCAAGTTTGTTGAGGGGATACCGGGACAAAACGGTCCGCCTGAGCACCGCCAACACACACTCCTACAGGAAAGGTATGTGTGTGTGTGTGTGTGTGTGTGTGTATATATGTGTGTATGTGTGTGTGTGTATGTGTGTATATATACACACAGCCCTCGACTTACAAAAATAATCCATTCCAGAGCCTTTTTCTGAAACTGGAGTTTTCGTAAGTAGAGGTGCATTTTACATGTAAAACGCATGATTCATTCCAAGGCTCCCAAGACTACCCCATAAACTCTTTAAAAAGAATAAAAGAAAAATTAAATTATTTGTTAAACTATTTAACCATTTTATTAACACATTATTAAACATTTTATATTAACATACACACACACACACACACACCTGTCTCTCTCTCTCGCTCACACACACACAGTACAGTACAGTACACATTAAATGTGTATTGTGGCGCTGCGGGCTCCGTCCACAAGCAGGACGCTGGAGCATTTTAAGACATGGAATTCGAAGGTCCAGATGAGCCGCATTTTGCTCACATACGATACATTTACTGAATTAAACAACTTAAAAAACTAAACTAAAGAGTTAAGCCTCCTTTCATCTCTGACTGGCTCTGGAGGCAGTCTCTCTCTCTCTCGCGCTCTCTCTCTCTCTCTCACACACGCACACAGAACTTGGGCCCCACCCACATGTAACGTGCAGCTAACGGAACAATTCTATTTAAATGTTTAAATGGACGGGGTGTTTTATTTAAAGCAGAATTACAGTACCTGTTTGAAAGATCAGAGGTCCTCATTTGATATTAACTTGCTTCCTTGTGACATCGGAGGTCTTCTCCCACGGTGCACTCTGTTTTAATATCGTGCCAAAATAATCACCTCTGTCACTGTATTTCCGCTTTAAGGTCTCCTGGTTCAATATCGTCCCAATTGTACAGGGGTTTTGACAATAAAGAAATATTACGCTGCATGATCAATCTCAAAACAAGCCAACAGTCAACTCTCCTTCACGCGTATGACAAACAGGAAGTTTGGGTAAAATCAGCTACCTCCTGGCCAATGGGAGGCCAGCGGGGCGGGATGTTGGGAGACAGCCAATGAGAGAGCAACTGAAGAGACATCATATGAAATTTTGATTGGCGCGTTTGAATTTTTGAATGGTGCATTTGGCACTTTTCGTTAGAGGAGGTTGTTTTCATATCCCAGGGACAAAAGCTTAGGAAAATGTTTTTCGTGACCCGAAATTTTCGTAGCAGGGGGTTTCATATTCCTGTATATACAGACGCTTCCAGACTTAGGTTTTTAATTGGTTCCGGACGGCCGAACGAAAGTTGTTACGGTGACGTATGACGCTCATACTGTACTATACATCCATAAATACCATTACCGTATCTCATAAAACACCCCTAAATCAATTATTATAAACATAACTTTGTAAAATAATATCAAAATTAATTTCAAATAAATTATATTCAAGCAAAATAATTTCAACTTAATACATTTTAATCAAATACAGTATAAAATATAATCTTTAACATTCTCTATGATGTGATCTTTCTGCTTGAAAATGGTTTGGATGGTCGACGGATGGTCACGTGACATGAAGCTGAGCCGACTCACGTCACATGAAGCTTACAACAGCCAATCAACGCTGACAATATGTGAGGCGCTCAATACCGAAAGTAGTGCACTTGCTGAAAGGCGTTTACTTGCCTAAAACAAAGCGCGGGTTATAGGGACTTCCGGTCTTTTAAGTGCGCAAGGGCGCCTTGTTGAACTCGTTTAGTACTCAGCCTGCACTGACGTGAATCACGCCGCATTGAAACAGTCATTTCTGCAAAAGGGATTCCCGACCAAGTACAGTATTGAGTGCATAACTGAACGTAATTATTTGGAAAAAAAAAAACACTTTTTTTTTTTTTTGTCAATGAAATATGCTAATTTTTTTGAGATAGGAATTTTGGGTTTTCATGAGCTGTATGCCAAAATCATCAGTACTGTATTAAAATAATAAAAGACCTGAAATATTTCAGTTGGTGTGCAATGAATCAAAAATATATGAAAGTTTAATTTTTATTAGTACAGTACAGAAAATAATGAACTTTATCCCAATATGCTAATTTTTTTGAGAAGGACGAGTATATACACACAAAACCACTGTGCATACTCTCTCTCTCTCTCTCTCTCTCTCTCTCACACGGGTTTTATCTTTATAGTGGATGTGCGGTTTGAAGAGTTTGTGAAGTTGCTGTTGACCCCACAGTCTGAAGAGTCCCTGGGCAGTGGTTAGTGTTTCTCTCTCTCTCTCTTTCTGACACACAAAGTCATGGCGAGTTGTGTTAATTTTTGACTTTATAGTGTGTGTGTGTGTTTCAGACACTCTGTACTTCTTTGGTGATAATAATTTCACTGAGTGGCATTCTCTGTTTGAGAGTTACAACGCTCCACCTTACAGTCTGCCAAACACCAGTCCAGCTTACAGCTTTGGAATCGCAGGTACACACACACACACACACACACACACACACACAGCAAATCTTGTCATACATTCCCTCTCACTGTGTCTGTATCAGGTCCAGGTACTGGGGTTCCCTTTCACTGGCATGGTCCAGGGTACTCGGAGGTCATCTATGGCAGAAAGGTGTGTGTGTGTGTGCGCGCGCGCGCGTGTGTGTCGTCATAACAGTTTGCCATGGAATGATTTTCTAGCTGTAATTCTGTGAGTGTGTGTAGCGTTGGTTCCTGTATCCTCCTCATCAGGCCCCAGAATTCCATCCCAATCACAGCACCCTGTCATGGATCACACACTCATACCCTAACCTAGAGGAACACAACACACCACTGGAGTGTACCATCAGACCAGGAGAGGTGAATTAAACCCCCCATTTCTATGTTTGTTTTATTTCTATATGTTTTATATGAAGAGCTCTCTCTCTCTCTCTCTCTCTCTCTGTGTGTGTGTGTGTGTGTGTCAGGTGCTGTATTTCCCAGATCGATGGTGGCATGCTACTCTCAATTTAGACACTAGTGTTTTTATCTCCACTTTCCTGGGTTAAACGTATCATCAACATTATCCTCTGCTTCCAAAAACAATCAGTCAGAAATCCTGATTCAGTAACATAATTCCAAAGACACAAATCAGAGCTCTTCGTGTAATCACATTTCTGAAGAACCAGTTATTCACTTAAACTGGATAAAAAAAAATTCAAAGTAGTCATGATTGGAATGTTGAGTGGACAAACAGGCCAATCAGATCTTTTGTTCCGTCATTAATTCCAAGAGGACCAATCAGATCAGTGCAAATGAGTCTATTACTGTGTGTGTCAGTCCTACACTGCTCAAGTAAACCTGTGACTAATTTAAAATCTGAATTTTAATAAAAATGTTCATTTTACTCTTGAGTATGAAAGTTTATTAAACACACACACACACAGGTGAAGAATTTATGATGAAATGTAAACTGAAATGGGAAATGAATTTAAATCTTTTCTTTGTTTACATTCACACTGTGCACGAGTCCTCACCATGAGGGAATTATTGTGCATGTATACAGTGTGTGAACACAGTCACCATTACTCAGCAGTAAAAAGTGTCCAATCAGGCAGTGTTTTCATGACGAGATCACTTCCTCCACACCTGCTCACCAGCAATGTAGGTTTCCTGGACTGTGAGCGAATCATCCAGAATAACGAAATCTACACACACACACACACACACACACACACACACACAGTCATATTTATACTGTACACAATCACTGTCATTTACAGTCATGTTTTCTACACACCTGCATCTGCACTGTAATCCAGTATCCCTTTCCTGTGGCTGATCCCCAGCAGCTGAGCCGGATGCAGAGACGCAGCTTCCAATGCTGCCTCTACTGTACACCCTGCACACACACCAGACATTTCTCCTGTGTTTTAGTCTGAAAATATTGACACAAACAGACTTGTATGTACGTACCAGAGGCCTGTTTGAAGTGTCTCACACACATGTCCATGGTGGCGATGCTGCCACTCAGTGTTTTAGTTCCTACAGGAAACAACCTCAAATTCAATTTCGGAGAAAGAGGTATGGAAACTGTCTGTCACAGTGAAGGATGTGTGTGTGTGTGTGTGTGTGTGTGTGTGTGTTGAGAGAGACCTGCTACGTAAGCATGCAGTCCCTGTATGTGAATCTCTTGCTGTCCCAATGTGTGTCTGCCAGCAGGAAGCCCCATTGCTGGAACTGCATCAGTCACCAACACCAACCCTGTAACACACAGGAGAGAACATCAGGGAGAGTCCTGTGTGAATGTTTATATATATATATATATATATATATATATATAGTGTATATTGTGTGTATATACACCTGCAGGGTGAGGTCTTTGTGTATATACCCCGCAGGGTGAGGTCTTTGTGTATATACCCCGCAGGGTGAGCTCTCTGTGTGTGTGTGTGTGTGTGTGTGTGTGTGTCTCTGTGTATACCTGCAGGGTGAGGTGTGTGTGTGTGTGTGTGTGTGTATATATATACACACACAAAATACACACACATACGTGAGTACCTGCAGGGTGGGCTTTCTGTGTGTGTGCACATGTATGTGTACCTCCAGCGTGAGCTCTCTCTCTCTCTCTGTACCTGCAAGGTGAGCTCTCTGTGTGTGTGTACAGTAGGCCCTTGACTATTCGCAGTCTTGCACTCACAGTTTGCATATTCGTGGACTGCCGAGCAAATATCACGTCATACAAATTCAGGCAATGGCTGATATCCTTCCTGCTGATTGGTTGAGATGATGTAGCGCCCTTTTTCCTCATTCACGCTATCTGAATTTGATTTTGGCGGACTGTGATATGTACTCCCAATAAGCAAAAGTACGCTCACTTCTGCGCCAGAGGATTAACTCGCATCACGACACCGCTGTTTATAACGCTCTCTAACTTTCTCACTCTAAAACTCTGTTTTCTACCCTCTTTGGCTGAGGGGCGTGGCTGAGCTGCTTGGACTGGATGCAGTTCATACCTGAATTCAGTCATGTCATGCCTTACAAATAATGCAATACCTTCCTCTAGTGGGCATTTTTGAAAACTACAGTCCTGTATTTTTCAAGAAGAATGTATATTTAAAGGTGTTCTTTATAAAAATGCAGGTGGGTGGGGGGGGGGGTACACAAGCCTGGATTAATGAAGAGGGTTGCGACAGGAAGGGCATCTGGCGTAAATTTTTTGCCGAAATTGTTATGCAAATGACCAAAACAAATAAAAGAGATTTATGGATGTGGTGAAGGAGGACATGAAGGTAGTCGGAGTAAGAATAAAAGATGCTATAGGGTGAGATGGAGGCAGTTCATTTGCTGTGGCGACCCCTGAAGGGAAATGCCGAAAGGAAAAGATGAAGAAAGAAGAACCGGGGATTTAGCACAGTTGGTAGAGCGTCTGCTTTATCTCTCTCACACACACACACACACACACACACACAGTCGGCCCCCTACTTACAAAGTGTGTGTGTGTGTGTGTGTGTATATACCTGCAGGGTGAGCTGTGTGTGTGTGTGTGTGTGTGTGTGTATACCTGCAGGGTGAGCTGTGTGTGTGTGTGTGTGTGTGTGTATACCTGCGGGGTGAGCTGTGTGTGTGTGTGTGTGTGTGTGTGTGTGTATACCTGCAGGGTGAGCTGTGTGTGTGTGTGTGTGTGTGTGTGTATACCTGCAAGGTGAGCTGTGTGTGTGTGTGTGTGTGTATATACCTGCAGGGTGAGCTGTGTGTGTGTGTGTGTGTGTGTGTGTATATACCTGCAGGGTGAGCTGTGTGTGTGTGTGTGTGTGTGTGTGTGTATATACCTGCAGGGTGAGCTGTGTGTGTGTGTGTGTGTGTGTATATACCTGCAGGGTGAGCTGTGTGTGTGTGTGTGTGTGTATACCTGCAGGGTGAGCTGTGTGTGTGTGTGGGTGTATATCTGCAGGGTGAGCTGTGTGTGTGTGTGTGTGTATATCTGCAGGGTGAGCTGTGTGTGTGTGTGTGTGTGTGTGTGTGTATATCTGCAGGGTGAGCTGAGTCTGTGTGTGTGTGTGTGTGTATACCTGCAGGATGAGCTGTGAGTGTGTATGTGTATACCTACAGGGTGAAGTAGGTGTGTGTGTGTATCTGTAGGGTGAGGTCTGTGTGTGTGTGTGTGTGTGTGTGTGTGTGTGTGTGTGTGTGTCTACCTGCAGCGTGAGCTCTGTGTGCGATCCTCAGTGCAGCAGGGTGCGTGTGTATGCCATCAGCGATCATACCGTAATACACAGTACGTCCTGCAGGCACACGATCACTCGTCAACAATCCTACAATTCCCGGGTCTCTGTGATGGAACTGCGTGCACACAATTATATGGCATCCTTGGAACCACTCCCTGCTAGTCATGTTTACTTTGAATAAGTTAGTTTGTGTGTGTGTGTGTGTGTGTGTGTACGTGCATGTTCCTCACAGGTAACATGGCATTAAACAGGTGAGTGATGAACGATGCTCCTTTCATGACGGCTTCCTCAGCCTGAGATAGATCAGCCATGGAGTGACC
>CM045731.1:72216416-72236416 GCA_024760905.1 Plotosus lineatus
TAAAAAAGACTCTTTGGTAATATCATTGAAGGACCTTTTAATGAATCCTAAAACTCTATTAGCTTTTGCAGCTGCATTGCTCATGTGCTTTGAAAATGACAATTTGTTTGTAAATAATATACCGAGGTCTTTTTCCTCTGACACTGTTTCAATTTTTTCTCCATTCATATTGTAATCATAACGGGGGTTTTTCGCCCCAAAGTGCATAACCTTACATTTTTTGCTATTAAAGCAAAGCAACCACTCTTTGGAGTCTGCATGTTCTTGCTGTGCTTGACTGGGTTTCCTCCAGGTGCCCCGTTTCCTCCAACAGTCTAAAGACATGCTCAGTAGGCTAATTGTCTATTCAAAATCATCCCTAGATGTGAGTGTGAATGGGGTTTTTTTTTTTTTTGTGTGTGTGTGTGTGTGTGTGTGTGTGTGTTTTGCTCTATGATGTTGATTTAAATTGTTCAGGGTGTGTCCCACCTTCACCTAGAGTTAGCTAAGATTGGTTCAAACCTCCATGACCCCTGTAGGATTAAGATGTGTGTGTGTGTGTGTGTGTGTGTGTGTGTGTGTGTGTGCAGGCTCCCGTCCAGATTGGGTGTTGATTGTGGTTCCATCTATTACCTTTGCATTTGGAGTGTTACTATTCTCGCTGATCTTTAGAACACAGCGCCGCAAAGAGAGTGAGCACACACACACACACACACACACACACACACACTATACAATTCAGAGCATACACTAATCTCTGTCTCTGTCAGCAGAAGCCTTGAAACGAGTCGCTGCGTTAAAGACCATTATGGGCACAGCATCAACAGCCCACACATACACAAGGTACACCAGGTAGACTGAACACACTTCTATTTATTGTGATCTCACACACACTGTTACACACTGCACAGATTGCCAGGTGTCTGTGTTTGTCCCCAAATTTCTGGGTTTCAAAGTAACACTGGAGAAGATGGTGATGTTCAATGCTTGCCCCTGTTCTCATAAATGAAGCTGCAGGTCATGAGTCCAAGAGTCTTCTTCTCTTTTTGGCTTGTTCCCGTTCTTGGGAGTCGCCACAGTGAATCATCTGATCCGCACGTTTGATTTGGCAGAAGTTTTTACCTCGGATGTCCTTCCTGTCACAACCCTTTTAACAAGGGACAGAAACACGCTGACGACTTTGCAGCTCCTCTTTACAACAGTCAGCAATGGTTCTTTTACTTGAAGCTCTCACCATAGACAGTGAGAGACATGGCCCGCCTTTCATAACCCAGTTAGCCGCACTGGGGGGACAGTGACAACCTTGTGGGGACTCGAACCCCCAACCTTAGGATCAGCGATCCTGCACCCCATCCACTAGACCACCACTACCCTCCGCTCATGAGTACAAGAGTAAAAGTGTGAAACCAAGGTTCCTCCCCAGGGATCTTGGTTTCCTCTCTGTGACAGGGTGAGGAACTGAGAAGAGTTCTCAGTGCTACAGTGGCATTAAGGGGTGTGTCCCTACACTAATTTAAAGTCATTAATCAGTAACCCGGCGGCTGAAACTTTCAGCCACCACTGAACCACAGGTACAGCCAAACAGCTCTTAACAAAATAATAATAATAATAATAATAATAATAATAATAATAATAATAATAATCATTCGGATGCCCTTCCTGACACAACTCTTGGCAAGCGGCAGAAATACGCTGATGGCTATGCAGCTCCTCTTGACGAAAGTCAGCAATGGTTCTTTTACATGCTTCTCACCATAGACATGGACCTTTGATAACCCACTGAGCTGCACTATGGGGACAGTGACAACCTTGTGGAGAGTGGGACTCGAAGCCCCAACCTTAGGATCATCGATCCAGCACCTTTTACCACCAGGCCACCACTGCCCTAATAATAATAATAATAATAATAACAATAACAATAATAACAATAATAATAACAACAACAACAACAATAATAATAATAATAATAATAATAATAATAATAACAATAATAATAATAATAATAATAATAATAATAATAATAATAATAATAATAATAATCGTTCATCTTTAATATCGCACCAATGTTCTTTTTGGTCAATAGAGTTTTTTTTCTTCGATCCGTTCGATATAATTCGGACCTTTTCACTCTTCTCTTTCTAACAGAATTCCAACAGTGCTCAGTCCTGAAGAAACATTTAAAATATGAATGGTCTTACAACAGAATTTTTATTTATTTATTTATTTAATTTTATTTATTTTATTTTCCAATCATTTACAATTCCTTACCACAAGCATCCGCAACCTTTCTTTCCGAAGGTCTTTGAGAGATCTTTAGTTCTTAGCCTGACAGCATCACACTTTATTAGGAAACAGAAAACCGGACCTGGCAGTGGTGGCCTCATGGTAAGGTGCTGGATCATTGATCCCATGGTTGGGGGTTCAAGACCCACTCTCAACGGTCACTCGCTCCTCAGTGCAGGTAACTGGGTTATCGAAGGCCACCAATGTCGCTCACTTCTTACCATTGCCAAGTTTCATTGGTTGCATAGCTGTCATTGTGTTTCAGCTCTGCGATGGCCTGGCTGAGTTGGCTGAGATGGGCTCCAGCCTACTCGCAACCCTAATTAGGATTAAGTAGTTCAAAAAATGAATGAATGAATGAACACCAGACCCTATACATCAGGTTTGAATAAGGCATGGTCCGCCTGCAGGAGTCACCGAATCTGGAACACCTGGTTTTCATGTTGTGGACCTAAATGTGGGTTAAAATTTTGACCGCTCTCTCTCTCTCTCTCTCTCTCTCTCTCTCTCTCTCTCTCTCTCATTCTCTCTCTCTTTTACTCTCTTTCACTTTCTCTCCCTTTCTCTGTCTCTCATTTCATTTTTCGGTGTCTCTCACTTTCTCTTTTATTTTCTGTCTCTTACGCCTCTTATTTCCCCTTTTCTTTTTGATTTTGTTTGTTTGTTCGTTTGTTTGTTTCTTTCTCTCTCTATCTCCCATTTGTTTTATTTTGCTCAAGTACATCATATTTGGTAGATACTGTATTAAAGTGGGTGAAATGATTGCTTATTTAAATTTGATAAAAACCTTTCCCCTTCTGAGGAAAAGATCGCTAAGACACTTCCTTTCATCACTGAAACTAGCCACGGAGTCAAACGTGTGGGAAACGTGTGTGTGTGTGTGTGTGTGTGTGTGTGTGTGTGTGTGTGTGTGTGTGTGTTTACAGTAAAGGACCCACTGCTGAAGAGAACAAGGAATTGAATGAAGTGCAGAACTCCACCGAAGCTCTCGGAAACCTTACAAAACGTAAAACATTTTTCATTTTGTATTACTGTACGTTGCAGACAATAAGGCGCACTGGATTACAAGGCACAGCATCGATGAACAGTCATTGAACGGTCTATTTTCATACACAAGGCACACCAGATTATAAGTCAAACATGATTCAACTTATTCACAATAACTCTCATCATTGTTCAGTTGTAACAATATAAAACAATAAACTGACTTTTTCATGCCATTCCTCGTCCACAAATCCATCAAATTCTTCATCTTCAGTGTCTCAGTTTAACAGTTGCATGAGTTGGACATAAAGCCTGGATCCCTCGAAGTTACAACCTATTAACACCAATATCTAGCAGTTGGGGTTTTTTGGTTAGTCCACCCAGAATGATGGCAAGCTCTGAATTAGTTTGCTTCACTTGGGTTTTGATGGTATCAGTGAGATGGAGTCGCGCAGCTTCGTCTATATACAAGGCGCACTGGATTATAAGGTGCACCATCAATTTTTAAAAAAAGTATTTTAAGTGCGTCTTCTTCTTTTCCTTTTGGCTGTTCCCTTTTTCTCAGAGGTCACCACAGCGAATCATTGAATCATCTCATGTTTGATTTGGCATAGGTTTTTATGTCGGATGCTCTTCCTGACACAACCCTTTAGCAAGGGACAGAAACACATTGACGGCTTTGAAGCTCCTCTTTACGAAAGTCAGCAATCGTTCTTTTACTTCAACCTCTCACCACAGACAGTGAGAGACATGGTCGGCCTTTGATAACCCAGTTGGCTGCACTGGGGGGACAATGACAACCTTATGGAGAGTGGGAGTCGAACCCCCAACCTTCGGATCAGCGATCCAGCGCCCTATACCTTTTACCACAATTCCACCTCTGTCACTTCTTTTATTTACATCTTATACATCTTTTTTGAATGTTTAATTGTTATTATAAGCATTTATAGCGCTGAATATGTATTTATGGATAATAAATATGGATTATGTACACATACATGTATGTAAACTTTAGTGGGGGGGGGGGGGGTCGATCCTACTGGTCCGAAAAATACAGTAAATGATTTAAACAACAACACTGTTGAATTTTGGGTTCATGTACGGTTACAGCAGCACTGGATCACAGGTTTATATCAAAGTTCTGCTGAGCCTTAGTGGGCTCAAGCCTATCTCAGTCGACTCTGAATAAAGGCAGGGTGTACCCTGAACAGGTCACCAGTCCAATAAAGAGGTAACACACCCAACCTATTACGCTCGCACCTTGGGGAAATTTGAAACAGTCAGTCAGCCTAATGTGCATGTCTTTGGACTGTGAGAGGAAACCGGTACAGTATACCCCAAGTAAACCCACAGAAGTAAAGGAAGAACATGCGAGCTCCACACAGAAACGTGAGGACTCAAACCCATGACCTTCTTCCTGAGAGGAAGGTGTGATCATCAATACTCCACTGTACTGCCGTTATATTAACCAGCATTGTTATTGTGATTTCCATAGAAACAGCTCATTTACAGGGTCATGTGCAGCAGGTGTCGCATATAAACCATTTAAAGATTTCTGTTTATACCATTAATGGAAGGAGTCGCCAGTGTCATTCATTTATTCATTTTCTGAACCGCTTAATCCTAATTAGGGGTCACGGGAAGAATGGCACCCGTCTTAACAGATTTCGGGCAAAGATGGGGTACACCCTGGACAGCTTGCCAGGCCATCGGAGGGCTATTGCCACTGTCAATGTTGTGTAATGGTTTATTAATTTGACACAAAAAAGCATGAAATATCTTTGTGTGTTACCACAGAAGCAGCTCAGTCTTATGAGAATGTTACCACAGTAATCTACAACAATGAGGATAAAGTCAACTACTGCATCCTTCAGGAAGAAGGTCAATATACTCACCTCTGTGTCAATCATTGTTTATTTGTAGGGAGGGGACTAATTTATTTTATGTTCACTGTCTCCGGTTTAGATTATGTTACTCCTGATGCTGAGGAAGAAACCGACACCAACTACCTTCAACCCCTTCAGAACCTTACAGACACCGGTACACACACACACACACACACACACACACATGCACAACACTGTACTTGCTAATTAGTTAATTTTCTCTCTCTCCGTCACTATAGATGGAGAGTCGTATGAAAACATGGAAGGGTGTGTCTATGCTCATCCTCGCCAACCAACACTAAAGAATGCACTCAGCTCTGAAGACAATGGTATATACACACATGCCCGCACACACATAGACAAATGTATATCTTCATAAATCATGTCACTGTCTGTGTCTATAGATTATGTTCACCCTGATGGAGAGTCCAAATGCAACCTGGAACAAACAGACACAGGTTAGAGTGTGAGAGAGAGAGAGAGAGAGAGAGAGAGAAAGATCTCCACACTGATTAAATTGAGATAAATTTGGTTCTCTTTCTGTCTCAGAGTCCTATGAGAACATGGCTGGATCAGCGTATACCAACACAGAGACATACAACACCAACACACACACTGTAGATGAAGGTAAGAAACGAACATGTGTACTTGTCTTTTTTTGTTTTTATCTGTAAGCTGCATGTTGTAAAGTGTGTGTGTTTCAGGCTGCTATGAAGACATGGACAGAAGACAAACGTATGAGGGACATACATAACATATTAGTGAGGACACACACAATACATTTATATCCAACCAGTGATTATTAATACAGGATAAATAATAGAAATTATAGATTACAAAAACTACTTCACCCTACATTTAAACCATGGAGTGTACAACGATTATATCATCATTCTTCTTCATATGACTGACAGCTGTCCTTCACAGCACACACTAAGCAGGACTTGTGCAGTTGTGTATCTCCATCTGTTCTTGTAGAGTTTCCCATTCAGTTCCTGGGAGATTAAATGAAGATGAGATACAGTGGCATCGCTTTGAGATGAAATGGAATTGGCCACAGGGTCTTTCTGAAACCACAAGTTTTTTTTTCTGGATGCCGCTGCAGAATACAAAAAGAAAACAAATGTACACTCATACCTGAGCTCACAGAACCACTTCATCCTATTAGGGTCGCAGGAAGGCCGGAGTCTATCTCGGCCTCTTCTGGCCGAAGGTGGGGTACACCCTAAACGGCTCTCCAGTCGATCACAGGACTAACATATACTCACACCTAGGGGCAATTCAGAACAGCCAATCCTAATATGTAATGTCTGTGATCTGTGAGAGGAAACCAGAGGACCCACAGGAAACCCACACAAGCACATAGAAAACATGCAAACTCCACCCAGAGACACCTGACCCCAGAACCTGAACCCAGGACCTTCACGCTGTGAGGCAGACATAACTACTACATTATCAAGCCACCCAGGAATTAGTTTTTATTTTAGAGAGGCGCGCCATTATAAAACATGCTATCTTTTTGTTAAATGACAAGATTCTTGTATAACTTTAATTAAAAATGTAATAAAATCTCATTTCATATATAATGTGTACAGTTTACTTGTTATACTCCTGGATAAAGGATCAAACTGCTTAGCTATTATGGTTGTGGGAAGGTTGGAGTCTATCTAAGGCAATTCTGGGTGAAGGCGGGGTACACCATGACCAGCTTATCAAGCCTTTCACACTCACGACTAGGGGCAACTTGAAACAGCCAATTAGCATAATATCATGGTTCCCACACATTGGGCCAAATGTCGTTCAAGCACTTTTCAAGGAACAAATTTTCATTTTCAAGTACTGTTTAAAAGAGTAAAATACAACAAGAAATACTGTTTCTGACATTCAAAGAATGAAATACAATAATTTTGATATACTGTAAATGAACATATGCAAGAATACATTCTTAAAATGCCAACTACATTTTCAATGTAATGACTACATAAACATAGTTTAAATAATTTTGTTGGAAATAAGCAATAATTTTAATAAACTGTAACAAGACCACATATTTTCTTAAATGTATATGTACATGTAATAAATTATGTAAATGTAAACCTAAACACTTTCTTCACCTTTGGCTTCGGGTGAATACCTGTACTGGTTGCAGATCCACTAGGTGTAGTCATGGTAACTGTCGGAAAAAACTTAGGCCCACCTGCCCAAGTTGGACATATGCTGGTGGAAAGAAGGTCCCCCTAGTTGCCCTTGTATTACTCTTAGTACATTTCCAGTTAGCTCTAATGTTATTCAACCCTTAATAAAATAAATAAGCCTACCACAACCATCACGCCCTTCGTGGGATTTTTTTTTCTTTATTCAGTATATTAATGTTTTGTCATCGTTTTAATTTACACAAACGAGAGCAACACAGAAAAGTATATGAAGACTTATTTTAAGAAGGAGCCTGCTCAACATTCTTTTAAATAATATTAATGCTTAATACATCACTGACCGACCGATTCTCAGAGTCGAGACTGAACCACACCCAGTCTTTTATTTTGTCACTGGAGGAGAGTTATTTAATTTGGTGGTTGCTGTGTGTAAACAAATATCACTGTCTCCACTTCAGCTGTGATTTCCATTCTTGGATTACAAACCCCTGATGGTGAGAACACTCCTTAACATGAGCACAGGAATTTGGAAATCCACCAACACAGATTAAAAACACTGAGACTCACTGAAGCTGATAGGCATGTCCACAAGAACATGCAAACAAAATCACCCCGCCCACACCAAACAAATATCCGCCCACACCACTCCGGAGTCACGAGTTTCCGACCCCGGGATAATGCAATGCAAAGTAATGCAATACTTCCCCCTAGTGGGCATCTTTGAAAACTACAGTGCTGTCTGCTTAATTGAAAATACTGTATTATACTGTACTCAGTTCATGTCCTTTTATATACAAAATATAAAACATACTATATATATATATATATATATATATATATATATATATATATATATATATCCTTCTCATCCATCCATCCTCACTGCTAATCTTCTGGACTTTCAACACTTCCTGGCAGCCACTCAGTTCCAACCCTCGTCACCCATGATCAAGGTATCCAGTTGAGACTTGTGATCAATCTACCCAGACTGACGAGTCCCTGACTCTCTCTTCACCACCCCATCGTCCTCATGACTCCCCGTATCCTCCTGGATATATCCCTCTGCGGTCTCCTGACTATTCGGACAACTCTGACTATAGTCCTGACTATAGCCCCCCCCATCCCTCTCCTGTGTTTTCTCCCCTGCCAACAGTCTGGCCTGACTCACCCTTCGACTATACACCGACCTCGCCCCCCTGGGTTTGAGCCTCTTCTTCGATAAATGCAGTAATTTGTAATGTTTCCCAATTTGAATCATAAAGGTTCTCCTTTGTCTTTTACATTTTTGGTTTGCCGTGGTTATTTCTCCTTGGTACACTAGTCGCCGCACAATCACTTCTAAAACAGCAAGCCTTAGTATGAGGTCATCATCATGTTATATGTTTTTCTCACTTTAGGCCCTCTACTTAACTTGCAGCTGCGCGTCAAGCTTAACCTGTGGCCTGTGCCATTGTTCTGCATGTTTTCCCTTCTTGAGCGCTCCCTTTATCTCACTACTGTTTAAGTGACCATCAGTTTTGCAAGCACGCTATAAATTACCGGATTATCATAAAACAGTATATAAAAGGAATTACTTGACATCAAAACAACAGGCTGTCATCAGAACAAAATACAGCTAAAGGCCACCATCTGTTAAGCAGAAACTGGAGCAGAAATATTTACTTTTGTGCTGTTGGAAGCTAGCATTTCGTAGGAATCATTTTTTTATTACTTTGGTGCCGTACAAGTTGGCCATGTCTGTCTGAAAATCTTCGCAAGTTTCAGTGTTAAACGGCAGTGGTACAAGTTCTAACTTCCTCTTAAGCCTTGAAGCATTCTACATAGTCTGTCTCCCCCTGTCTTCTTTGTATTCCCATTTACAGTGAGGTTAACTTGCACCCAGCCTACAGCTTGTCCATGTCTTCTCGTCCTCTGGTGATTCCTCCACTCTGTCTGTCACTCTGTCTGTTGGACACATAATTCTCCCAGTACCGGACAGCTTTTTTTCCCCCCACGAGTCAGAGTCCACTTATAGTTAATCCAGAAGCAGTTTGGTTGTCTGTCCCGTGTCCAGGGTTGACCTGTAAGTGGCCTCACCAGCCTAACCTGTGTATCATATTTCACTTCCTACCTTGCCCGCTCATTTTCTGCCTCTACCCATTTCTTCCAGGCCTCCACTTCCCCTACTATGTATTGTCTGCTGTGATGACGTCGGTAGCAGAGCAGTGTCCCCCCTTTTCTTGGCTCCTGGCCTGCTATAGTATGCTGGGGGTGGGCCTTCCCCTCCAATTGTGCCCATTTATCTGTCCCATTTCCCAAGTCCTGGTACTTTAGCTCCTCTGCGAGTGCTGTCTGATTTTGCTGCTCATGGTCATGAGACTGGTTGTCTTTTAGTTGGGTGCTGTTTACTACCTTATGACGGCTCAGTAGACTGCTGGTGGTTTGTAGCAATAATTTTAATAAACTGGAACAAGACCACAGAATTTCTTAAATGTAAACGTAAACACTTTCTTCACCTTTAGCTTCAGGTCAACGCTTGTACTGGCTGCAGATCCACTAGGTGTAGTCATGGTAACGCTAAAAAAGTGCCCGTGGCACTTGTTCCGACTGCATTTCCTTTGAAATAGTCCATTATCAGACTACCCCCATGATCCTTGGTTCTTAAAAGTCTTCAGTGGGTTTATTTGATTTTATGTGGAACATAAATGCATCTCCCCAGAGCACTAACAACAATGGGGTTTTTTTCCACATGCCTTGAAAAACACATGATGCAGACATTTATTCAATCACTGTAGTCTTTGTTCTCCTGCCATTCTGCTTTAAACATTCACTGAGCACCTGGCCTTGTGGCTGTTGGTACAATACAGTCCTCTTGAGCTTTTTCTATAAATATTTATTCACTCTCGACGAGTGCAAGGGTCACCTGTGACGCCATTACCAAACTGCCGAAAATGTGAGCTGTATGTTGTGAAACAGAGCTAGCTGCTTCTATAATTTTGTGTCGGAAATGAAATCATTTACTATGTACTAAATTTCAACACACTGCATGGTTTATAAAATAAAAATACTTTTACTTGTAAAGGGTGACTGTCGTAAAATTAACTACTGTGTAGTCGTACACAGTGCTCGTCACATAGAAGGGCTACAATACAACAGCGGAACTTCTGGGAAGATTGGTTAGCAAACTACACTTGACCAACATCGATTTTCTGTGACTTGATTGTAGAAAAGATAGAAAAATGAGAGGTTTCTTATAAATGTCATATTTATAGACACAAAGCTAAAAATCAAGTACTATTCAAGGACGGAGTAAGGAAACCACTGGCTTTCAAGAGGTGGCATGGCAATTCCAAGGCCCTTGAAAATAATTTATTTTTCAAATACTTTTCAAGGCATTCAAGCATCCGGACGAACCATGCTAATATGCAGGCTGGCTTAGTGGAAGAGGCGATGGGTTACGAGCCATAGGTCAGCAGTTTAATCCTCATTATCCCCACACTGTTGGGCCCATGAGTAAGGCCCTAAACCCTCAATTGCTCAGTTGTAGAAAAAAAAATTGCAAATTGCTCTAAGAGCATCTGCCAAATGCTGGAAATGCAAGTCGTTGGACTGTGGGTGGAAACCGGAGTACCCGGATGAAAACCACACAAGCACAAAGAGAACATGCAAACACCACACGGACACGCCCTCACTTAACCTGGGACTCAAACCCAGGACCGCTGTTACTTTTACGCATCTTTCTGCACAACTTCTAACAAACGCCAGGTACAGGTTTACAAAAAAGATAAAAGGCAGGAAACAGTTGGCGAAGCCAATAGTTGTATTAAATACATTTATTACATCAGACATTTCATAAGCAAAAGAAAAAAAAAAAATCAGATTATATGAAACCCAAAACAGTGTACATGTGTACATGCAGGATCTCCATCGCTGTCCTCTACTCCTGAAAATAAACATGGCTTCATGGGTCTTCAATTCAGACCAAATCTGAAGGTCATAGGTCAGTTTACTGGGTTTTCTGCCCTCATCCACTTCATGTGCTGCTGTTACTGTATCAGCATTAAAATACTGCGGCAAGCTAGTATTAGCATTGGCTGACCGGGTTCTCTATATTCTCTTTCACAAAGGGAAAGGAAAATGACTTGTACTTGCTAACGAGGTTATTATCTAAAAAAAATGCTTACAAGTATGTTAGGTATGTGATGGATACAGATAATTAGCAGGATAAACATAATGCTACCTCGCTAATAAAACAAAAGAAAATTAGCATTGTGGGGGGAAATCAACGACTGAATATTCCTCCAGGATGACTGGCCTTCTGCTAGCATGTTAGCAAGATGGCTAATTAGCAGAAGAACATGTAAGCTTCTTAGAGAAGTGACTATAAGGATGAGGGAATGAGTACTTTTCAGCTAGCTACCTCATACAACACATTAACATTCTGTCTGCAATAAACAATGAATACAAAAGCATGAGAGTTTGCAAGGTATTAGCCAGCTGACAGTAATCACAGACTGTGCCATACACTTTTCAGAGTAGTCACTGTGTGTGAGAGAAAGAGAGCAGAAAACAGTAAACTGTAAATATTTACACAGATGTAAAGTACAGATGAGTCAAACAATTCGATGCCTTCCTGTCGTGACCCCACCAGCAGTAATCCTGCCCCTAGCCCACTGCTCAGTCTCAGCCCCAGTTGTGCTGGTCCTCCTCCGTAGTTGGCAGGATGTCAGTGACCAGCCCTGTGCCAATGGTCTTGTTTCCATCCCTCAGCGTGAACCTCTGACCTTTCTCCAACACCATGGGCTGTCTGAGGGTCATAGTGAGGGATGTGTCTTCACCCGGCATCACCATCTCCTGCACACAGGAATGACGATAATGCATATTACAGTGGGACATAGATAAACGAGTGTGTATGGATGAAGACCAGAATCCATTGATAACCATCTGAGTGAGAAGAAATTTTGGAGAGTGAGGACATTTCGGTTTTCAGTTTCAGGGGTATATAATAAATACATTCATAAGAATGTCCTCAAAAAGTAAGAACTATATTGTGTTACCTTATCATCTGGGAGCTGGATCCTGCAGGCCATGTCCCAGGTGAGAGAGAACATGACGGGCATGAAATTGGTTACAAAAGGCTTGTGTCGACCACCTTCTTCCTTACTCAGTATGTACACCTGTGCATATACACACACACACACACACACACACACACACACACACACACACACACACACACACACACAGAGAAAGAATGTACAGTAACCCCCTGTTATTTGTGGGGGTTGCATTCCGCACCTTCCCGAGGATCCTGAAAATCTGCAAATTATTGATGCGGTTTTAAAACCCCATGTATGATATTACATATGCTGAAATGTGCTTCTTAAATACATTCTATGGACAGCCTTACTAATTAATACAGTAATAATGTATTCAAATGTAGTAATGATTAAGTAAAAACTTGAATTTTGTACTGCGATATTTATGAATAAATAAAGTGCTTAAGCTCCTTACCAGAAGCTAGAGAAGATGAAGGGAGTTTGAGTGGCATCATAGGGATTAATTAAAAATACACTTAAAAAAGTGAATTCACAACTCAAACAATCACGTTGATGACATGTGTGCGAAGAAGAAGAAGAAAAAAAGAGGTGTCTGCATCATCTACAACCAATCAGCAGGAGAGAGAAACAATATATATATATATGGTCTAGTGGATACGGTGCAGGATCGCTGATCCTAAGGTTGGGGGTTCAAGTCCTTACAGGGTTGTCACTGTCCCCCCCAGTGCAGCTAACTGTGTTATCAAAGACGGGACATTTCTCTCAATGTCTATGGTGCATGTAAAAGAACCATTGCTGACTTTCGTAAAGAGTAGCTGCAAAGCCGTCAGTGTGTTTCTGTCCCTTGCTAAAGGGTTGTGACAGGAAGGGCATCCGATGTAAAAACCCATGCCAAATCAAATGTGTGAATCAAATAATTTTCTGTGGCGACTCTTGAGAACGGGAAAAAGCTGAAAAGAAAAGATATATATGCCATATAATGTTTATATGTTATTATCAGTAAATATCACAGTTAAAAAATTCCAATTTTCTTAATCATTACCAAATTTTCTACATTAATACTGTATTAATGAGTAAGACTGTCTATAGAATGTGTTTAAGAAGCATATTTTAGCGCATGTAATAGATACACAGTATTTTACTTCCGGTTGATCATTTGCGCAGGTAATATGATACATGGGGTTTTACTTCCGGGAACAGAACTCGAGGATTATCTTCATTCGCGGGAGGAGCCGGAACTAAAGCCCTGTGAATAACGAGGGCCTACTGTACTTTAAAAGTTCTACGTAGAACCTTACAGGAACATGTTTAATTATCAAACAGGATTTCTACATAGAACCCTTACTGGACATCAAAAACCTGCCACTATCCAAGTAACCCCTTCATGTGGGATATAAATCTCCAGCTCTCACACCTGAGCTTTAATTTTCTGATGCGGATGGATGGAGCCAGGTTTACACATCACAACACCACGCCTCATGTCCTCTCGCTTCAAGCCCCGAACCAGTGCACCCAGGTTATCCCCCGCCTCAGCACGGTCCAGGGACTGATGGAACATCTCAATACCTACACACACACACAAAACTGTTTTATTCTTGCTCAGAAGTCATTGTGATGTTTATGAAGTCTTGAAACAGGAATGGTGTTTCTGTTCTGCACCCTGTATCCAAAGGGGGGGGTGTGGCCATAAAAAGGAAATTGAAATAAAAAAAACGCGAAGCACAATCACCTGTGACCACTGACTTGGCAGAGCGGTTGTGACCCACAAACTCACACTCGTCTCCTTTTTTGATTACTCCTCTTTCCAGAGTACCTGTCACAACTGTACCACGTCCTGCACGCACGCACACACACACACACACACACACACACACACACACACACACACACACACACACACACACACACACACAGACACACACACAGACACACACACACACACCATTATTAACCATTCCATTATGAGTCTGCTGCATCCATGATTGAGTTTCCGGGTCACAAGACTCTCAGGATATGAATCAGATAAAACGATTCAAATAAATGAATCACTTACAATGGGTTGGATTCCAGATAGACTTGTCTGATTCATTTAAAGTGATTCACATATATTATTCATCAAAATGATTCTCTGGACATGTATTTTTCAAAATGATTCACTGATTTATGAATCAGTCTAAAGAATCACGTGTGACAGGAGTGTTATGGATCAAATTTTCACTCTCTTACACACACACACACACACCTGGTATGGAGTAGACTCCCTCGATGGGCAACAGGAAGGGTTTATCTAATTCTCTTCTGGGTAAAGGGATGTGCTCATCCACCACCTCCAACAGTTTCATGATGGAGTTGATTCCCAGTGCAGGCTGCCGGTTCTACACACACACACACACACACACACACACACACACAGAATGAGCTTTACCCTGAGCATTCCAGGATCTATCTCCACACCCCACCACTCTCCATCAGTACCTCAAGGGCACAGAGGGCAGAGCCACAGATGATGGGCGTGTTGTCTCCGTCGTAGCCAAATTCACTGAGCAGTTCTCGTATCTCCAGCTCAACGAGCTGCAGGAGTTCAGGATCATCCACAGCGTCCGCTTTGTTGATGTACACCACCACATGCTGCACACCGATCTGACGGGCCAGCAGGAGGTGTTCGCGCGTCTGTGGCATCTGGCCGTCCGTTGCTGCCACCACTAGGATACAGCCATCCAGCTGAGCTGTACCTGTGATCATGTTCTACACACACACACACACACACACACACACACACACACACACACACACACACACTCTAACAATGTGTGTTCTTTTTCGTCTCCTTTTGTTTTGAGTGTCTGTGCGTGTTTTTGTGTACCTTAACGTAATCAGCATGGCCGGGACAGTCAGTGTGAGCGTAGTGCCTGTTAGCGGTTGTATATTCCACATGTGAGGCATTGATGGTAATTCCTCTGGCTTTCTCCTCAGGAGCGTTATCAATGTCCTCATACTTCTTATAGCGTGCTCCACCAGCCTCAGCCAGCACTTACACACACACACACACACACACACACACACACACACACAAATAAGCAATGGTATCCTGAGCTACAGTTGTGCAATGTCTGCATGTGTTTGTGTTACCTTTGGTGATTGCAGCGGTAAGCGTGGTCTTCCCATGGTCCACATGACCGATAGTACCAATGTTCACGTGTGGTTTATCGCGGGAAAAAGTCTTTTTTGGCTCAGCAGCAAAATTCCTCCGGCTGAGTAAAACCGCACACTAGGATACAGTGACAGACTACCACCATCATTATCATCATCCAGATTTGGCTACCAACATCACTCACATCAAAGGTGCTCCATCACACCGATCTAGTCTATCATTTCAAATTCTAACAAGAAATCAAAAGGACAAAAGCAGAAGCTGTGTGTTTGGGACGTGTTCACGGTCACAGACTAGTGACATTTTATTTTCAAAAATTAAAGTCTCACTAAAAATGTTGGTTATATTTAACATTTCTAATACAGACGCTCCCCGACTGCCGTTTTTAATTGGTTCCAGATGGCCGAACGCAAGTTGAAAGTGAACGCAAGTTGTTCCAGTGACGTATGACGCTCATACTGTATATACATCCATAAATACCATTACTGTATCTCATAAATCATTTATTATAAACATAACATTGTAAAATAATATCAAATATATCAAATAATATCAACATTCATTTCAAATAAATTAAATTCAAGCAAAATAATTTCAAATTGATAAATTTTAATCAAATTCACTCAAGGATCAAATACAGTATCAAATATAACCTTTAACATTCTCTATGATGCGATCGTTCTGCTTGTAAATGGTTCCGATGGTCGATGGTTGGTCACATGACATGAAGCTGAGCCGACTCACTTTACATGAAGCTTAAAACAGCCACTCAACGCTTTACAATATGTGAGGCGCTCAATACCAAAGGTAGTGCACTTGCTGAAAGTAGTTTACTTGCTTGAAACAAAGCGCAGGTTATGCGGACTTCCGGCTTACATGAGCAAGGGCGCCGCTGAACCCGTTTAGTACTCAGCCTGCACTCATGTGAATCACCAGAGACCCAGATCACAGAGATGACGTTTTAACACAAGAGTAACACGCTATATAACGGGGAGATATATATAAAATGATTTCACATTATATATATATATATATATATATATATATAAATAACTGAACTGGAAAGAAGGAAGGGCATGTTCAGTCTCATTTGTAAACAATGGACGCAGTGTCATTACGTCAGCAAGTCTAAACTCAAAATTTGACTTTAAAAAAATAAAATAAAATAAAAGCGAAAAAAACGTAAACGGATGAATGCAAGTCGGAGAGTGTCTGTATATACACATTATGACAGAACCTTTAATATGAAATCGAAAATATTAACATAAAATACAGTGTCAGTTATCTTCGCAAAATCTGCTTTGTTAGATGTTCAAAATAACCTACATATCATTCCATTAAATTTCCAAGAATTATTTGAAAAAAAAAATTCATCATTTCATTCTATTTTACTTCAAATCCTACATCCAGATTCAGGTTATTTGTGTAGAGCAGGGGTGTTTAAACTCGTGCCACAAAGGGCCACGTGGCTGCAGGTTTGTGTTTCAACCAAGCAGCAGCACACCTGATTTTACTTATTTAAATAGATGATCTGTGTCTTCAGGTAGTTGACTGGTCAGTCTCTGTACAGAGCACACAGATTGACCAATCAACTGCCTGAAGACTAAAACTGTTTGTTTAAGAGAGCAAAGTCAGGTGTGCTGCTGCATGGTTGAAACAAAAACCTGCAGCCACGTGGCCCTTTGTGGCACGAGTTTGACACCCCTGGTGTAGACAATGTGGGATGTTTGGATGAATATTAGTGCCTTGGAGGATCAGGGGAGCGGGTGAGCAGGGGGATGTTGGGTGATCTCACCAGTTTGTAGGAGCTGCGCAGGGGACTCGGAGATGACAGGTGGAGCCCTGTATGCCACACAGGGAAAAGAGAAAACTCAAAGAAACACCAACATCCTCTTACTCACTTATTTATAATTACACATGCATACAACACTTACAATAAAATAAATATACCATTGTAATTTTTATTGAATATTTACTCCATGGGTAGAAGCTCCTGGGTTTTAAGCATTTCAGAAGGGGGAAAACGCTATTTCATGACACTGAAAGAGTTCTAGAAAGTTTAATTTCTAATCTCCATATGCATACTGTACCTCAGCTTGTGAGTTTATCATGTGGGATTCCAACACTAATAAAATTGTCACAGTCACAAATCAAAGAGTCCCTCTTATAGATATGTCCTGCCTCACAACACTATTATCAACAGTCATTGTCTTTAAACACAATCTGGAAACAAACTATACACATGACATGCTATACATGACATACGTTTTTTTAATTGATGTTTCTTTGTCTTTAGTGCTTCAGCATGGCACTTTCTTGTTTCCTTTTGTGCAGCCTGAGCTGTCCTTGTGGAGGCCGCCTTAGAAAGTTTGTTGTCCTTCTGGATGCTGTGGCGTTTCGGTTGAGGTTGATTCATACTTTTACATTTCCAATTTTAATGAGCTACTTACACGAGCACACACTCCCGCTGCTGTAAATGCCTATTTACATCAGTTAATCACCAAAAAACTGCGGCAATAATTTATTTATTCTAAACAGCAGGAAAATGATTCAGTGACCATAGAGTCGGCTCATTTGATTCAGTTCACGGAATAAACACCCTACGCCTAAAACATGCATGCATTCACAATAATTTGAAAAATATAATCGGAAACTAGACAAGAAAATTCTCAAACATACCTCAAAATTAACTCTTTCTAATTAATAATTAATTGACAGAAACTGGTTGTTTCACTGGATCTTTTCCTTGCACGGAAGTTTCTGGTCGAATGGCAAACAAAGGGTTAAGTCCGTAGGGTTCTGGAATCTTTCGGCAATTGAATAATTTGTTTTCCTTGATTCCAGTTTTTTGATATGTTTCTAGTGTCATTACACCACGTGCACAACGCACATGTTTTAACATCAGCCAATCAACATCAGCAATTCAGCAGTAACGTTTTAAGAGAGGTCATAACGTCATGGTCTTAAGTAAGGTCTATACATACATGTGTGTGTGTATATATATATATATATATATATATATATATATATATATAGAGAGAGAGAGAGAGAGAGGATTTTCTGAGTAGATCTTTCCGTAGGAGAGTGCTCAATACTTTTTGGTAGAGCAAATAACAATAAAAGGACAGGACAAAGACTTTCTATTGAAACTCCATTTATCACTACATAGTGATAAATGGCGTTTCAATAGAAAGTCTTTGTCCTGTCCTTTTATTATATATATATATATATACACACACACACACACACACACACACACACACACACGTCCTTCTCAAAAATTAGCATATTGTGATGAAGTTCGTTATTTTCTGTAATGTACTGATAAAAATTAAACTCATATATTTTAGATTCGTTGCACACCAACTGAAATATTTCAGATCTTTTATTGTTTTAATACTGATGATTTTGGCATACAGCTCATGAAAACCCAAAATTCCTATCTCAAAAAATTAGCATATTTCATCCAACCAAAAAAGAAAAGTCTTGTTAATACAAAAAAAGTCAACCTTCAAATAATTATGTTCAGTTCTGCACTCAATACTTGGTCGGGAACCCTTTTGCAGAAATGACTGCTTCAATGTGGCGTGGCATGGAGGCAATCAGCCTGTGGCACTGCTGAGGTGTTACGGAGGCCCAGGATGCTTCGATAGCGGCCTTAAGCTCATCCACAGTGTTGGGTCTGGTGTCTCTCAACTTTCTCTTCACAATATCCCACAGATTCTCTATGGGCTTCAGGTCAGGAGTGTTGGCAGGCCAATTGAGCCCAGTAATACCATGGTCAGTAAACCATTTAGCAGTGGTTTTGGCACTGTGAGCAGGTGCCAGGTCGTGCTGAAAAATGAACATCATCTCCATAAAGCTTTTCAGCAGATGGAAGCATGAAGTGCTCCAAAATCTCCTGATAGCTAGCTGCATTGACCCCGCCCTTGATAAAACACAGTGGACCAACACCAGCAGTTGACATGGCACCCCAGACCATCACTGACTGTGGGTACTTGACACTGGACTTCAGGAATGCGGCACCTGTAGCCCAGTCCACTGCTTCCACAGGTCCCCCAAGGTCTGGAATCGGCCCTTCTCCACAATCTTCCTCAGGGTCCGGTCACCTCTTCTGGTTGCGCAGCGTTTTCTGCCACACTTTTTCCTTCCCACAGACGTCCCACTGAGGTGGCTTGATCGAGCACTGTGGGAACAGCCTATTCGCTCAGAGATTTCTTTCTGTGTCTTACCCTCTTGCTTGCGGGTGTCAATGATGGCCTTCTGGACAGCAGTCAGGTCGGCAGTCTTACCCATGATTGCGGTTTTGAGTAATGAACCAGGCTGGGAGTTTTTAAAAGCCTCAGGAATCTTTTGCAGGTGTTTAGAGTTAATTGGTTGATTCAGATGATTAGGTTAATAGCTCGTTTACACTACCTCAACATCATATGCTCATTTTTTGAGATAGAGATTTTGGATTTTCATGAGCTATATGCCAAAATCATCAGAATTAAAACAATAAAAGACCTGAAATATTTCAGTTGGT
>CM045731.1:72241416-72251416 GCA_024760905.1 Plotosus lineatus
TCTCTCCCTCACGCTGGTCCCAAGCCCGAATAAATGCAGAGGGTTGCGTCAGGAAGGGCATCCGGCGTAAAACAAATGCCAAATAAAATATGCGAGTCACTACAAAGAATGTCGTACTGGATCGGTCGAGGCCCGGGTTAACAACGACCGCCATCAGTGCTGTCAACCAACAGGGTGCTGGTGGAAATTGGACTACTGTTGGTCGAAGAAGGAGAGGCAGAGAGAGAAGAGGAAAGGCATGAGTCTAAGACTGAAAGTAGGGACTTTGAATGTTGGAACTATGGCAGGAAAAGGTAGAGAGCTGGCTGACATGATGCAGAAGAGGAAGGTGCTGAGGTTGAAACTACCAGGCAGAAGGCCTAGAGGAAGACCAAAGAGACGATTCATGGATATGGTGAAGCAGGACATTGGTATAAGAGAAGAAGATACAAAGGATTGGGTGAGATGGAGGCAGATCATTTGCTGTGGCGACCCCTGAAGGGAACAGCCGAAAAGAAAAGAAGAAGACGACGCTCAAGGGCACTTCAGCCATTGAGGTGGAGAAAGTGTAGGTGCTACTCACACCATTTATTTTTATATTATTCATTCATTTTATGAACCGCTTAATCCGAATTAGGGTTGCGATATGCGATAGAAAACGCTGGATGGAAGAGACGGCACTTAGCCAGCATTTGAATGGCATTATAGAGCTTAACTGGATAATATATTATACATACAAAATGAAAGTATATATATATACTGTATGTATGTGTGTGTGTGTGTGTGTGTGTATATGGCTCTCAGAGGATTAGGTTTTAAAATGTCTTTTTTTTTTTTTTGGCTCTCTTGGACAAAAAGGTTAAAGGTTCCCAACCCCTGATTTATAGCGTTGAATATATATTTATTGATATTATTATATGTACATATACATTTAGGTATACATCAGTCGGCTTGGGGGTTTGATCCTACTTTGTGGAAATTCGGTGGTCGCGGGGGTCTCGGTCCGCATTAACCACAAAAAGTGAGGGATCACTGTAATCCGTTCCAACCCTTTCCCAACTCATATAACCTGACACAAGCACATATATTTGGCCTAATATATTAAAAATAAATATTTCATAATAATGACACATGTACATTAACATTAATAATAATAAATAATAACAAAACAAGAATAAACAATAAGGCAACTAACCCATCCGATCATCAACTGCCGCAAGGATGTCGTGGGCACGAAGATGTCACATGGGCAGGCATGAGGCGGTGCGTAACAGAGAAGGAGGAGGAGGAGGAGGAGAATTTTGTGCATGTGCGCGCTATGAATGCCAGCGAGGAAAGGCTCGTAGTTAGCTCCCACAAGGCCAGTGCTTCTCAAATAGTGGGGCGCACCCCCCCTTATGGGGTGCTGTGTGATGCAACGGGGGTGCATATGCTGGGGAACATGCTTTTTTGCCACACTGTAAAATAATTAAGTGTAATTGCGCATCCTCTCCAGTCGGTGGCAGTGGCGCTCTCACTGTGCTCCCCAAGGTGAAGGGGGAAAAAAGCATCGAGCAAACAATATGCAGTGCATAGTAAACACTATTTCTATTCACCCGCGTGTTGGTTCCTTTCCTATAGGGGGCATCACAGAAAATAATTGAGAAGCACTGCACAAGGCTTTCTCGGAGCGCGGCAGAATACACGTGGAAGAATACAAGGCTAATCGGCTCGGAAAAGCCATTTCAACAGCAGAGCTTGTAAATCAAAATTTTGCTCATTGGATGGGGCAGATTTTTGGTGGGATCGAAGCTCGTATCACGGAAAATTTGTTATGAAAGATACTTGTAAGTCAAGGTACCTTTATATTCTCAAACTGATTCGATCCTGAGCTTACAGAGAGAAATTTATTTACTTTTGTCCATTCCTGATTTTTTGTTTACTTATCGATAGAGTTAATCATGTACGAACGTATGTATTTATCGCTTTTACTTTTTCCCTATGTTAAGAGCAGTTTCTTTGCCATAAGCAGTAAATCTCAATGTTTTGAGTGTGACCGAGCAAATCCCAAATGCCCCAAATATAAACATAGTTCAGTTTCCATCACGATGAAGCATTTCATACAGAACTCTAAGCTTTTTAAATGATTCCTGAATAATACAGTGAGATTTGTGTAATGAAAATTTTTGTTTGATGTTGAGGTACTTGTGGGGCAGTGGTGGGATGGTGGTAAAGAGTGCTGGATTGCTGACCCTAAGGTTGTGGGTTCGAGTCCCACACTTCACAAGGCTGTCACTGTCCCCCCAGTGCAGCTAACTGGGTTATCAAAGGCCAGCCATTCTATGGTGAGAGGCATGTAAAAGAACCATTGCTGACTTTCGTAAAGAGTTGGCTGCATAGCCATCAGGGAAAGGGAATAAGCCGAAAGGAAAAGATGATGCTGAGGTACATGTGAGAGTTTGGTGCTTCCAGCAGATGCTTAACATGACATTCATAAATTGTATGGTTTTGTGATACTCGTGTGTGTGTGTGTGTGTGTGTGTGTGTGTGTGTGTGTGCGCGCGTGCGCAGTCTGGTAGAGGACAGTGAGCAGGGGTTGTGTGACTGTAGAGAACCCTCTCTGGGTTTGGAGGAACTTCTGAAGCAGAAGATGCAGGACCTGCAGGGTCGAGAGGAGAGCCAGGTACGCTCATCTCTTCCTTATGATTGAGGGTTACTTCCTGTTTGATAACTACTGAAACCCCCGATACACACCTGTGATGAAAAAAGTTGGTATAGGTGTCGAGGGTAGTATAGATGTTCTAGTGATTGGTGATGTGGAGAATGGTGGAGGTTTTCTGGAGATGTTCTTGCGTGTAAATTCTAATTTGAACGTTGAGTTGTGATGAGTCGGGGCGATGAAAACACAATTTTAAAAATTATCCTGAACCTTTCATAGCAGCGAGAGTAAAGATACAATTTCAGAATTTAGTCAATAAATGAGAGCGCTGTTAAAGAATTCTTAAAAGAACAGGTCAGGATCGAGAATGTGATCAATGTCATCTGCAAAATTGAATCCTCTTCGTCCAAAGCCCCTGCTGTGGTCGAAACTTTGTGTGTTACTCTCCACATAGTCCTGCAAACAATCACACAATTAACCCACTGGTGTCACATAAGCTGTGGTCTCCTAGGTGTGGAAGTAAACATTATTGTTGTGTCCTGATGAAGCCTCTCAGACAGGATGGGCAGGTTGGTGTAAATAAGTCTGTCTGAGTCATGGGTTAGCTTCTGTTTTGGAGTGAGTGGTTATATTGTCATATACGCAGTCACTAAAACCTATATATTCATCCTATTGTTTTTCTATTTAGGGTGGCTTAAGCCTATCTCAGTTGATTTGGGGTGAGAACAGTGTACACCCTGAACAGCTCACCAGACCATTGCACGGCCCACACATGCAGTCACTCACACTCACACCTTGGGGTGATTTGGAACAACCAATTAACCAATTGTGTATTTGGACTGTGGGAGGAAACCGGAGTATCTGGCGGAAACCCACATAAGCAGGAGGAGAACATGCAAACTCCAAAACGCCTGAGTCCGGGAATCGAACTGATGACCTTCTTGCTGTGTTGCGGACGTGCTAACCACTGCACCACCGTGCCTTGTTGTTGTTGTTGTTGTAGGTCTTTTTGGTTTGTTTTTTGTTCTGGAATGAAAACATGTAAATTGTGATTCCTGAAAGGCAGTTAAAATTAGTCTGGACTGTAAAGTGGGTAACTATGTGTCTTCAGTTTCGAAACGAAAATAAGGTCTGTGGTGACATCATAAAGTAAATCATAAACTTTGTTCCATTCTTCTGATGAGCAGGTTTAAAGGTGTGTAACAGTCCCGGATTGCTGTCACATTTTATTTATGTTTAAATTTTCATACCTCATACAGAAGGTGTGTATGTTTTTATTAAAGAAAAGGGGAACTTAGGTTTTCTTTAGAGCAAATAAACAAGAACTCATGGAGACATAGCCCTCTGCCCAGCACAGCAATGGTCCATCATACTGCCTCACAGTGTTAAAGATCCCTTAAAAAATCCAGAATCTGATCTCGATCATCTCGTCCAAAGCTCCACTGCTCTAAGTTTAATTAACATTTTCAGTGTTAAACATCAACAGCTTCCTTGTAGATATTAAACATGCAGTACATATCACTCCATCATCAGAACACCCAGACTGACACACCCCAACCCTCTTCCCTCTCTGTCTTTCCCCCCCCCCCCCCCCCCCCATCTGTTCCCCCCTCCCCTTCCATCAGGAAGTCGTGGAGTTTTGTGAGCGATTGCAAGTGACTTGTTTTCAGGTCCATTCTCAGGAGGATAACACAATGGATCGCTAAGTTCTTATTGGTCAGCATTGAACACTTGATTGGCCGCAGTGAAGGAGGTTGTGAAATTTCCTTTCTTTTCTGACAGAAAACAGACTGATAAAAGATGAGATTGTTTATTTAAACATATGTGCTGGATTATTTTTGCATTTTATGAGATGTCTGTTTATACATACAGAGCGCACGCATACACACACTCACACACAAACACACAGACAATAGTGTACCCTGTAAATCCAGGAAGTAAAGTTCAAGTGTTTAACCCCTCGCTGGTCTTAAAGACATATGGGCGTGTTTTTATTTAATTGAGCTTGAGATTGTGTTTATTCTGAAATGTATCATGTGTTTTCCTGTCACTGTTGATCTGCACTCAGGTCTGATGACATGTTTACAGGTGTTACCGGTTCATCACTGAAATTGAATCGGTTCTGATCACACGGTCTGCAGATGCTTCTCTAACCAGCCAGGGTGCCATTATTTATTCACGTGTTGTACAGTAACAGCACTGCACTTGAATATAATACAGAGACAATAAACGTGATCAAAGCAAAAACAAAGAAGACTTGTGTTCCCCACTGAATCAATACACTTTAAACACGTTCCTCGTTTTTGGTTTAATGCTGAAGAATACGAATTATTTTTTAATCCAGATATTTAACAGTGATATCTGAATGCTGTTTTGTGTCCAGAGTGCTTCATATCATTCAGGAAAGAAAGATGAATAAGAAACGCAGAAGTGGCTCAGAACTGCATGAGAAACACAAGAAGGAAGTTCGATTCTATTAGCTGGCAGGGTGGGGGTGGGGTGGTGGGGTTAGGAAATATAAATGGAAGTGACTATATGAAGAAGTTTTTGCAGGAAGTCCAGGTGAGTGTTGATCACATGTGAAGTCGTGATAAATGTGCAAGGACAACGTTGAGACTGAAGTGAGGTGATGTTTAATGTAGTGATGAAATGATGCTGAGAGTAATTTCCCTCACTGTTCTAATGGAGATGCTCCAGAGAGGAAGAGAAAGAGGTTCAATGTGTACAAAACAATAACAGAAATGATAACCTCTCGATCCACAACTATGAAGCTTGTTTAGTGCCCATTAAAATATAAACTGCTGATCTGATGAATGGGGTGGGTGGGATTGTAGCGTCTTGGTGTTTGTAAATAAAGACATCTCTGATCTTCATTAATCTTTTTGAACCGCTTAATATTAATTAGGGTCGTGGGGAGGCTGGTGCCATCTCAGCCGACTCTGGGTGATGGCCTCTCATCTTTTTTCCTTTGAATTTCTGTAACTTGGGATAAGAAAAACAATAATAAAACATCAAATGCCTGTGAAAAGAGTGTGGGTGATCCCAATAAAATATTGTAATAATAATAATTAGCACCGAAGGCGAGGTGGAACACCAAGGGGAAGAATCCTTTCAGTGACCGCTTCTGAGCCTGAGACAAATACAGTGGTACCTTGACTGACAAAATCAATCCGTTCTGAGGGCAAACTCAGAAGTCAAAATGATCGTTAGATTAAACAAAAATTCTCATAAGAAATAATAGAAAACCAATTAATCCGTTCCAACAACTTCCCAAACTCGTAACCTGACAAAACACGTATATTTCACCTAATATATTCAAGATAAACACAGAACCTGATTGAGAAGCACTGCACAAGGCATTCTCCCCAGCAGAGCTCGTACATCAAAAATTTGCTCATTGGTTAGGTCAGATTTTTGGCGGGATTGAAGCTCATCACGGAAAATTCGTTATTAAAGACACTCGTAAGTCAAGGTACCACTGTAATTGTTTTATTATATAAGCACACATGAGTATAAACAAACACACTGGACTGAGACTCCTTTACATATTCAGCCCAGGTTAGCAATTACACTTTGCTGCAAGGCATTAACGGAAGTGTGTTAGAAAAGCAAATGATCTGGTGAAAGTCTGCAGGCTCTTACATTTCTTGAAATTGTCGGTTTATTCACTGGTTCCCATGAGTTCCTTGTCAGTAATTGTCTGCTGAACATGCGGCCTATATCTGGCACACCTGTTGCAGGTGTTAGTTCATCCATGAATCAGGTTCTCCAGACATCAACAGATGCAAACTGACAAGTACAGCACGAAATGCGTATAACAGTAATGCAACCGGCGGACGTCTTTGAGTCGTGGAGTCGCTACCAAGTCTTGTGCATGCCGGATTGAACAAGGAACACATATGAATGGAGAAGAATGATTTAAAACACCCTGCTCTTTGCTTCACTATCTGTCAGGGTGTGGTCAGATGGTTATTGTTCGTAAGTGTTTAGTACACAGGAAGGACGTACTGTATGTAATAGTACATTCGCTCATGTTCATGTGCAGTACAGTAGGCCCTTGACCATTCGCGGTTTTACGCTTGCGCCCCTGCATACTCGCGGATTGCCGACTAACCTGGAAGTAGCTGGCACGTGATTCAAATTTAGCCAATGGCTGAGATCTTTTGTTTCTCCCTCCTATTTATTGGTTGAGATGATGTATACACCCCTTTATTGTCATTCATGCACAAGTTGTCAATGTGTATTTTTAATTACCAGTTAAACTCTATGATGCCACCCATACGCCGTGCATCTTCTCAGGCTTCTGGTAAGGAGCCGAGGCGCCAGAAAAAGATAATGACGTTGCAGGAAAAAAGTAGAACTGCTTGATATGATACAGGAAGGAAAAAGTTATGCTGCAGTAGGGCACCATTGCAGTGAATGGGGGGAAGAAAAAAAAAATTATATATATATGTGTATGTATATATATATATATATATATATATATATATATATATATATACACATACACAATGTTTACTGTTTATATATTTTATTACTAATAAATATCAGTATAAAATTAAAAAGTTTTCACTTGACTACATTTTACTACATTATTACTGTATTAATGAGTAAGTCTGTCTATAGAATGTGTTTGAGAAGCATATTTTAGCGCATGTAATATCATACATTGGGTTTTACTTCCAGGTAAATAACTAGTGGAATTTCTTGATCCGTGGGAAGGGCTGGAACCAAACGCCCGCGAAAAACAGAGGCGTACTGTACACGTTAAAACATTTGTGCACCTCGGGCTTGGTGGGTGTCTTCGGGACTAGCAGCATCCTTCTCTTCCACTTTTTACTTATCCCAAGCTCGCAGACCAGTCCAATGTACTGGATAGTAATTCACATCGTAATGTGAAAGAATGGTGAGTGCATTTCCTTATACTGTTACCTTACACCGCAGACCTGTTGAGTTTATGGAAGGATTCTCCAGTGTCAGTGCTTCCATAACATACAAAAGTAACGTTAATGTGTCTGACCAGAGAAATGTATATGCTTTGGTTTTTCTGTCTTTTTGATTACAAAAAAATAGAACAACGATATGCTGCTGAAGCAACCATTGCTTATATTAGCTGCTATTACGGCTCTAGAGTTTATTCAAACTGCATCCCATGAAAAAAACAAAATGGTTCAACAGAGATGCAAATTACTGCAGCAGCTCCAGCACACCTGAGTCAATTTACCCAGAATAAAACACCAGCCTTCAGTGCTGCGGTACTTTGGAGGAACAACTACAAAACAGTGGGGTTTGGTTTAATTCAGAATCTCAACTTTTAGAAATCAGGACTGAGTTTTGTAGATGTTTTCTCTTCAAACATTCTTCAAATCAAGAGCTTCTTCATCTCACATCATCTCATTTTCATTCATGGAAATCACCTGCTGGACTTCTGTAACTCAAGCTGTGACTCACAGGCTGGTAGTTTGTTCCACACACACACACACGCACGCGCATGTGTGTGTGTGTGTGTGTGTGTGTATATGTATATATATATATATATATATATATATATATATATATATATATATATATATATATATATATATATACAGGGTTAGATCCTGTGCCAATTCAATGTTTAAATTGAATACTGAAACGAGAATGCTTCTAATGTCAATGTTGATCACAAATAATGTCAACATTTGTAGAGTCACCTCTCTTTGGACTGACTCCAGCAGTTTTTTGTTTTTTTTTCTATGTACTGTCCAATATGACGCTTGTAAAAGTGAAAAGAAGTTTTTGAAGTAATTTTAAGAAAGAAATAAAAAAAATTGGGCACAGCTTCCTCTGTCCCGGCTCCCCGACGGGTCTGGGGTCTATCCAGCCTTAAAATCCATCCCCCTACCCACAGACAAAAGGACAACTGGCACAATTGTGCAATGTCTGACCCCGTAACCCCCTTAAAATATAAAACTTACCTTTTGGTTTGACTCACCTTTACAAGAATCTATAAATGCAGTAAAACATTAAATTCAGAACAAGATTGATCCATCCGTTTTAGTTAAAAGTAAAAGTACATTAATTGTTAAACTTAATAGATATTCAATTTGCTTACAACATGTCATCGGAAGAAATAATGCAGTTGCATTACAGTCTGAGACAACTCCTCTCTATATGATATCAGATGACAATGGCTGTTTATAATTTTATTGAATTATTATCTATGACTTTTAACACACATTGAGAATAAATAGCTACTTTATGGTAGTGGTTCTGAAGTTGTTTCTTCCTTTTGTGAAGACCTTGTCGCCACCGTTTTCTTGACAAACAGTGCAGAACATCAAATTTTTTGACCCATCAAATCGGAGCCATGTAGACAGGGATCCCTCGCTACTTTGCGCCTCAATTCATGCGGATTCAGTGCATCTTAGTGTTTTTAAAAATAAATAAATAAATAGTCATCAAATTAAAAAATAGGGAAATTAAGGAAGAATAGGGCAAAAAGTTAAAGAAAATGCGGCAAAACACGGCCCTGAACAAACACAAAACATAACGCAACCCAAAATCTCCCTTCAAAACTACTTACATTGTGGCATCTTTGTGTGCACGTGCATCTGTGCGAGCGCGTATGTTTGTGTGTCGTCTTCTTCTCATGCAATACCATCTGTATGTGTGTATATTTATATTTTATTCACATATGTTATTTTTTAATGTTTAATTGTTATTACAGTATAAGCATGTATAGCGTTGAATATGTATTTATTTATATTATATACACATATACATGTATGTATACATCAGTCAGGGGGTGGGGGCTGATCCTACTTCAGGGATTTCGATGATCGCGTGGGGATCTCGGTCCCAATTAACCCCGGAAAGTGAGGGATCCCTGTATTTGGAAAGCCATTTCTGTTGGAATTTTTTCTTAATTTTACTTGGATCCCCTTTAGTGTCTTCATCATTCGATTCTGATTCAGATTCTGGCGTCCGCTTTCCCGCAAAAAAAAAAAATTGAAAGTTTGGCTTGTGCCATGTTGCGAAAGTAAACAAAAGGCCAACTCATTTAGAACTGAAAGATGAAATGATTTTTTACAATGAACATCATCGGATAATACGAACACTACCGACCAATCAGAGGGGTGCTTCCAAACCTGGTTGAATTTTTCAATAAGGAAGTAGTAAAATTCATCTATTGATCTTTTTAAATGTTTCTTTCCATTTAGGCTAATTTGTAATCGTTGACAACGCTAAAACTGTCTTTAAATTACAACACTATTTGTTTAAAGAGAAGCCCACCATATAATTTTAGATGTGGCCAAAGGCCCTTCCAGTGGAAATGAGATGTGTCCGGTAAAAATTTAATGCAGCAATGCTGCATGAACGTGTCCTCGATCTAACCCTGTG
>CM045731.1:72253916-72258916 GCA_024760905.1 Plotosus lineatus
CCCAAAATTCCTATCTCAAAAAATGAGCATATGATGTTCAGGTAGTGTAAACGAGCTATTAACCTAATCATCTGAATCAACCAATTAACTCTAAACACCTGCAAAAGATTCCTGAGGCTTTTAAAAACTCCCAGCCTGGTTCATTACTCAAAACCACAATCATGGGTAAGACTGCCGACCTGACTGCTGTCCAGAAGGACATCATTGACACCCTCAAGCAAGAGGGTAAGACACAGAAAGAAATCTCTGAGCGAATAGGCTGTTCCCACAGTGCTCGATCAAGCCACCTCAGTGGGACGTCTGTGGGAAGGAAAAAGTGTGGCAGAAAACGCTGCGCAACCAGAAGAGGTGACCGGACCCTGAGGAAGATTGTGGAGAAGGGCCGATTCCAGACCTTGGGGGACCTGTGGAAGCAGTGGACTGGGCTACAGGTGCTGCATTCCCCAGGTCAAGCCACTTTTGAAGCAGAAACAGCGGCAGAAGCGGCTGACCTGGGCTACAGAGAAGCAGCACTGGACTGTTGCTCAGTGGTCCAAAGTACTTTTTTCGGATGAAAGCAAATTTTGCATGTCATTCGGAAATCGCGGTGCCAGAGTCTGGAGGAAGACTGGGGACAAGGAAATGCCAAAATGCCTGAAGTCCAGTGTCAAGTACCCACAGTCAGTGATGGTCTGGGGTGCCATGTCAGCTGCTGGTGTTGGTCCACTGTGTTTTATCAAGGGCAGGGTCAATGCAGCTAGCTATCAGGAGATTTTGGAGCACTTCATGCTTCCATCTGCTGAAAAGCTTTATGGAGATGAAGATTTCATTTTTCAGCACGACCTGGCACCTGCTCACAGTGCCAACACCACTGCTAAATGGTTTACTGACCATGGTATTACTGGGCTCAATTGGCCTGCCGACTCTCCTGACCTGAAGCCCATAGAGAATCTGTGGGATATTGTGAAGAGAAAGTTGAGAGACACCAGACCCAACACTGTGGATGAGCTTAAGGCCGCTATCGAAGCATCCTGGGCCTCCGTAACACCTCAGCAGTGCCACAGGCTGATTGGCTCCATGCCACGCCCGCATTGTAGCAGTCATTTCTGCAAAAGGATTCCCCACCAAGTATTGAGTGCAGAACTGAACATCATTATTTGAAGGTTGACTTTTTTCGTATTAAAAACACTTTTTTTAATTGGTCGGATGAAATATGCTAATTTTTTGAGATAGGAATTTTGGGTTTTCATGAGCTGTATGCCAAAATCATCAGAATTAAAACAATAAAAGACCTGAAATATTTCAGTTGGTGTGCAATGAATCTAAAATATATGAAAGTTTAATTTTTATCAGTACATTACAGAAAATAACGAACTTCATCACAATATGCTAATTTTTTGAGAAGGACTAGTGTGTGTGTATATATATATATATATATATATATATATATATATATATACAAACACACACACAGATGCTCCCTGACTTACGTTCATCCATTTTATTTATTTTTTTTCAAAAGAAAAAAGTCAATTTTTGAGTTTAGACGTACCTACGTAGTACGCTGACGTAATGACATAATGACGCTGCATCCATTGTTTACAAACAACAGACTAAACGACAGACTGACCATGCCCCTCCTTCTTCATAGTATCAGTTATATATACAGTCGGCCCCCAGCTTACAAAATGCATCCGTTCCAGAGCCCTTTTCATATCGTGGGGATTTTGTAAGTAGGGGTCACATCTTACATGTTAAACGCCTAATTCGTTCCAAGGCTCCAGTCTTTGGACTGGAAAACCCCCATAAAAAAATGATAAAAGTACACCAATTTTGTATGAAATATGTGTTAAAAGTAAAAGAAAATGATTTATTAAACCATTTAAACATTTTATTAACATATTAAACCATTTTATTAACATATTTATTAATTAAACCATTATTTAACATTTTTATTAACACACACACACACACACACACACACACCTCTCTCTTTCTCTCTCTCTCTCTCTCTCTCTCTCTCTCGGGCGCGCGCTCTGCGGGCCACAGCCACAAGAAGTGAATTCAAAGCGCATTCCCTGCTTGACCATTTACTGAATTAAAACATGCGTGTGATGTGAAATTTTGATTGGTGCATTTGAATTTTGAATTTCTTTTCGTAAGAGGGGGTTGTTTCGTATCTCAGGGACAGAAACTCAGGAAAGTGTTTTTTGTAATCCGGGGATTTCGTACACAGGGGTCTTTGTAAGTTGGAGGCCGACTGTATATCGTTTACTGTACACTGTTTTATGGACTTCTGTAACCCTAAGCAAATCTGGTTGGTCAGAAGCGTAAGCCTACTAGCATGGGTGCAAGTCTCATACACAGAGATCAATTAACTATCTGCTCGGATCGGCGCGATCTACCATGCACACTCAGTTAAGCAAAAAGAGTTGTAAAATGAATGAAAAGAGAATTCTCCGCTCCGCTGGTGATTCACATCAGTGCAGGCTGAGTTCTAAACGAGTTCAATGGTGCCCTTGCTGACTTGAAAGACCGGAAGTCCGTATAACCCACAGCAAGTACACTATTTTTGCAAGTACACTACTTTAGGGTTTGAGCGCCTCACATATTGTAAGCGTTGATTGGCTGTTTTCAGCTTCATGAAAAATGACTCGGTATAAATAAGTTATTTATTTGAAATTAATGTTGATATTATTTGATATATTTGATATTGGTTTACAATGTTATGTTTATAATAATTGATTTAGGGGTGTTTTATGAGATACGGTAATGATATTTATGGATGTATAGTACAGTATGAGTGTCATACATCATACATCACTGTAACAACTTACGTTCACTTTCAACTTACGTTCGGCCATCCGGAACCAATTAAAATGTGTGTGTGTGTGTGTATATAAATTTACTTAATTCTAATTCGGGTTGCAGGGAGACTGGCGCCCATCTCAGCCGACTCTGGGCCGAGGCACAGTAAACCCTGGACAGCTCACCAGGTCATCACAGGACAGAAACACACTGATGGCTATGCACGTATTCTTCACCAAAGTCAGCAATGGTTCTTTTGCATGAACCTCTCACCACCAACAGAGACATGGTTGGCCCTTGATAATCCAGTTAGCTGCACTTTGGGGACAGCGCAGTGACAACCCGGTATCACTGTTCCCACTGACAGTGTTGGGAGTAGTAATCCAGCACTTTACCACCGAGCACCACTTTATTATAAACTATTATTATAAACATACAGAACCAGCGGAAGCTGTAAGGCAGGTGAATGAGAGGCACGAAGCCTGTGAACTGTGATAAACTGATCATAGAAGATAAAAAACACACACATGACATTCAGTAGTGAATGGAGAGATTTATTCCAATCAGAAGTCGTGTGTGTTTTTTGATGTTTATCTGAAAAGGTACAAAATAAGTGAAGATGATTAACCAGGCAGTAGCTAGTTTTCATGACCCTGATCGAGGGGAAGGTTTTTTTGCACTGACGAGGATTGAAAAGCCATTTTACTGCTTCCCTGTGGGGACTCTGTACCTTTACAACACAACGATAACAGACATGAAAAACAAAAGAGACAGCAGCTGTTCTTTCCTGGATCCTTTTATTGTTGGAAAGGCCTTTGTAGGCTTTGAGGCTTTTAGCTCTGTATTCAGTGAGATGTTCAAAATTCTTTAATACTCACCCGCACTCCACCCCACCCCACCTCACCCCACCCCACCCCACCTCACCCCACCCCCACCCCACATCAAAAAGATGCACAGATAAATCGCAGGTTCAAACCCGGATGGCCGCCACAGCGAACTGGCCAAGCTCTCGGAGGAAACCGGTGTACCTGCAGGAAGCCCACATCAGCACAGTCTTCTCTAGGACAGACGAGTTCACAGTTCAGGGAGGCTTTTGTTGTACTGTATTAACTTAATAACAAGGGCTGAGGGAAGGAAAAGCTTGATATCTATTTTAGAAAAACATCTGCTTTAAAGGTTTCATGCATGACAAAAATTCAAAATGTGAAGGATATTCAAATATCAAAGATGCAAATGATGATGTCCCGAGTGAGAGATGAGGAAGCGAACTTGAGGAGAAGGGAATAAAATAAAGTTTTTAATGTGGTGCAATGCTACTGGCTTGTCTCCGGGGTTGTTCTTTTATACGATTCTATCGTAACTGATGCTACAAGCTGCACCATCTCTCCACATGCTAGAAATGAGCACTTTTAACTGCATGTCACTTTTTTACAAAGCGATCGCTGTCTCTTTATAAACACTCATGAATTTGTCCCTACAGTTGATGAGTCCACACATGCGTCCCAGTGTTCCTCACATCTTGATTACGCACCAATAAAAAAGGTGAAGTAACAGAGGTAAGGTTCCCCTGGTGCAGCGGATGTGGTTTTAATCGACTATGTGCTCGTGTTACGATGAATTCTGCAGTACATAAAATCCCTCTCTCATTTTAGTTATGTTTGCTCTGTCTCCAAAACTTTGTGACCTTGCTCTGACCTTGACCTTTGACATGAACAATCCAAAATGAAGCATTTTGGATCCCGAGGTCGGTGGGTGCCATCTGTTCAGGGTGCAGTTTAAAGTTGTGAAATACATCACCAGACTTACCACCTGAGTTTTGTTGGCGAATCGCTTTTTGCTGTCAGTGATGCATCATTTAAAGCCTGTCATGCCTTCGAGCACTCAGATAAACTCAAACAAATGTGAACGACAAGGGTGGTGGAGAGAAAAATGAAAAACTTCATCAGGCTCGGTACCGTTTTTTGCTTTTCTGGGTGGAAGATACCTGTGCTCCTGATGCGGCTACATTTCAAAGGGATGTCTTTAAGTGTTGATCACATGACCGTACAGGTAAAACTCGTGTCGGCTGGGATGTGGGCTCCGTGAGCTCAGAAAGTCCAAGCATTCCCGATGTGCACAGAATCTTTATTTCTACTCTGGACATGATGCTTGTAGAAGAGGAGAAGCCTTGCTAGAACTTTGTGTTTGCTGGTTTGATTTAATGATTTAGATTT
>CM045731.1:72261416-72323916 GCA_024760905.1 Plotosus lineatus
TCTCCACAAGGTTGTCACTGTCCCCCCCCAGTGCAGCTAACTGGGTTATCAAAGGCGGGCCATGTCTGTCACTGTCTATGGCGAGAGGTTGATGTAAAAGAAGCATTGCTGACTTTCGTAAAGAGTAGCTGCAAAGTCGTCAGCGTGTTTCTGTCCCTTGCTAAAAAGGGTTGTGACAGGAAGGGCATCCGACGTAAAAACCTCTGCCAAATCAAACGTTCAAATCAGATGGTTCGCTGTGGCGACTCCCGAGTAAAAGGGAAAAAGCCGAAAGGAAGACAGACAGACTGCGCGAGTTGTTTTTAGGTAAAGAGGTAAATTTCCCTCGTTTTGATCAGCTCATGTGCAAGAAACCAAGCAAAGCTGGCAAGCAAAACACAACCGGACAGAATGAAAAAACTTCAACATACTTGTCGACTGTCACGCATCAAGAGACTCACGCATTTCATCTCCTCCTCAATCTCTCACATAAGATTTCTAAAATCTCACACATTAATACAATTATTTCCCAATTTTATTTTATTTTTCAATTTTTTAAGGATGTCATTTCCGCGAGCAGATGCCATTGGCTACGTCTTTTACGTAAACATACAGCTTCTCTTTCTGCTTCTGGCTGCAGGATCCTTTACCGTAAAATCAGATACATACGCGCACTTAAAAATTAAAGATTGTGAAACTTTCTCAGATGATGTTTTCATTTACTAATGTAGTTAAATGTAGATTTAGTTATAATTGTATACATTGTTAATAAGTTTCAGTTTGTAATTCCATGTGTTGTTGGAATGTTGCTGAACAGGATACTCACCATCTATATGAGTAGATTCATTAACATGGTGAATTAATTTCAGTTTGTAAACTAATTGTGGAGTTGTAAGGTTACTGCTTATGATACATGCCATCTATCAGCAAAAAATGCAAAGATTATTACGAAAAATTATTTGGATAAAACTTTAAAAAGGAGAAATGGTACAATTAATACTTTACTTTAGCCAACCTTATTTTTGATACATATGTTATTAGTTTACACTTCATATTTCATGAGTTCTTTCATTGAGTATTTCATTTACATTATTAAATCTTAAAGACGTGTGTGTAATTTTGTATTTTTCCACCATGTCTGTGTTTAATGATTACATATAACACTCGTATGAAATGGCTTAAAAATCACTTTTAAAAACACATCAAACCAAAATTTTCTGGGAGGGGGCTTTGCCACCCTGAACCCCCTGAACCCCTCCCACCAGGGCATCGCCCTGGACCTGAACGGGGGCTGTGCCCCCTGGACCCCTGCTTCTCACTCTTTATTAATCTTAGGGGTTGACAGCTATGCTTCAACCTGCAGACCAGCTGATTGCCTTGGGACGCGCTTCCTGTCACAAACACTGCAGTGCGAGTCCTGTCGTATTGACCATGTTCGGCTCCACATGCGCACACGAGCGGTCCTTCTCATATGTGAAAAACATCAAGACCAACCTGCAGTCACGTAATAGATGGAAGCCTAAACACCTGCGTGCTCTCTTAGTCAAAAGGTTCCCGACCCCTAACATAGATGAATATCATTAATTATTAATAATAACATAATTAAAGGTAAATGGAGCAAATTTGTTCTGTCACAAGTGTGTATCGACCTGGTAGCTCTTTGCATTAATTGGTACACAAGAAGTAGCTCTCAGTTTTAAAAAGTTTGGTGATGCCTGCTGTAAAACAATAAATTCCTTTGATGGGTGCGGATATTTTTTTTTCTTGGCAAAACTAAACCTGTTTTACGAGTTTAACTTCAGTCAAACACAAGCTTCTTCTTTATCTTTCGGCTGTTTCCTTCAGGGGTCGCCACAGCAAACCATTCGCCTCCATCTCACCCTATCCTCTGTATCTTGTACTGTTACACCAACTACCTTCATTTCCTCCTTCACCACATCCATAAATCTTCTCTTTGGTCTTCCTCTCGACCTTCTGCCTGGTAGTTCCAACCTCAGCATCTTACTACCAATATACTCACTAATCCCTCCTCTGTACATGTCCAAACCATCTCAATCTAGCCTCTCTGACTTTGTCTCCAAAACCTCGAACATGTGCTGTCCCTCTGATGTACTCATTTCTGCTGCTATCCATCCTCGTTACTCCCAGAGAGAACCTCAACATTTTCATCTCTGCTACCTCCAGCTCTGCCTCCTGTCTTTTCCCCAGGGCCACTGTTTTTAAACCATACAACATCGCTGGCCTCAACACCGTCTTGTACACTTTTCCTTTCATTGTTTCCGATACCTTCCTATCACACATTACACCGGACACTTTTCTCCAACCATTCCAACCTGCCTGCACACGCTTCTTCATCTCTTTTCCACACTCTCCATTGCTCTGGATTATTGAGCCCAAGTACTTAAAATCCTCCACCTTCTTTATCTCTGCTTTGAGGTTATCTCTGCTAACCTCACCGTTCCTCTTAGGTCCTTGTCGTTCACACACATGTATTCTGTTTTACTGAGGCTAATCTTCATTCCTCTCCTTTCCAGGGAATACCTCCACCTCTCTAGATTTTCCTGCACTTGTTCTCTGCTCTCACTACAGATCACAATGTCATCTGCAAGCATCATAGTCCATGGAGATTCTTGTCTAACCTCGTCTGTCAGGCTGCCCATCACCATAGCAAACAAGAAGGGGCTCAGAGCTGACCCTTGAGCAGTCCCACCTCCACCTTGAACTCTTCTGTCACACCGACAGCACACCTCACCACTGTCTTACATCTCTCATACATGTCCTGCACCACTCTAACAGACTTCTCTGCCACTCCAGACTTCCTCATGCAATACCACAGTTCCTCTCTTGGCACCCTGTCATATGCTTTCTCCAGATCCACAAAGGCACAATGCAGCTCCGTCTGACCTTCTCTGTACTTCTCTATTAACATCCTCAAAGCAAACACTGCATCTGTGGTGCTCTTTCTTGGCATGAAACCAAACTGTTGTTCACAAATGCTGACCTCTGCCCTTAGTCTAGCTTCCACTATTCTTTCCCAGAACTTCATCGTATGGCTCATCAACTTTATCCCTCTGTAGTTGCCACAACTCTGCACACCTACCTTGTTCTTAAAAATGGGCACAAGCACACTTCTCCTCCATTCCTCCGGCATCCTCTTACTCTCTAAGACCTTGTTGAATGTTCTTGTCAGAAAATCTACTGCTACCTCTCCTAGACACTTCCATACCTCCACCGGTATGTCATCAGGACCAACTGCCTTTCCACTCTTCATTCTCTTCAATGCCGTCCTCACTTCACCCTTACTAATCTTTGCTACTTCCTGGTCCTGAACAGTCACCTCTTCTACTCTTTTTTTTTTCTCTCTCTCATTTTCCTCATTCACCAGCTCTTCAAAGTACTCTTTCCATCTTCCCAGCACACTTCTGTCATCAGTCAACATGTTTCCCACTCTGTCCTTAATCACTCTAACTTGCTGCACGTCCTTCCTATCTCTATTTCTCTGCTGTGCCAACCTGTATAAATCATTTTCTCCCTCCTTGCTGTCCAAATTAGCATACAAGTCATCATACGCCCTCTGTTTGACCTTTGACACTGCTACCTTCGCCTTACGCTGTGTCTCCCTGTACTCCTATTTACTCTCTTCGGTCCTCTCAATGTCCCACTTCTTCTGAGCTAACCTCTTCTTTTGTACACACTCCTGCACTTCCTCATTCCACCACCATGCCTCCTTATCTACTGTCCTTCCAGAGGACACATCAAGTACTCTCCTACCTGTCTCCCTGATCACATTAGCCGTAGTTGTCCAGTCATCTGGAAGCACTTCCTGACCACCCAAAACCTGTTTCGACTCCTTGAAGAAAACACGACACTCTTCCTTTTTCAGCTTCCCCCACTATGTCTTCTGCTCTGCCTTTGCCTTCTTCACCTTTCTCACATCAGCATCATTCTGCATACCGCCATCCTGTGCTGTTTGGCAACACTCTCACCCACTACTACTTTGAAGTCACTGACTTCCTTCAATTTACATCGTCTACACAAGATGTAGTCTCCCTGTGTGCTCCTACCTCCACTTTTATAAGTCACCCTATGCTCCTGTCTCTTCTGGAAGAAAGTATTCACCACAGCCATTTCTATCCTTTTTGCAAGATCTATCAACATCTGTCCTTCTGTGTTCCTGTCCTGGATACCAAACCTGACCATCAGTTCTTCATCCCCTCTGTTGCCTGCACCAACATGTCCATTGAAGTCTGAACCAACGACCACTCTTTCACCTCTGGGGGTACTCTGCATCACTTCATCTAACTCACTCCAGAATCTCTCCTTCTCTTCTAGCTCACATCCTGCCTGTGGGGCATAAGCACTAACAACATTGAACATCACACCTTCAATTTCTAACTTGAGACTCATCACTTTGTCTGACACTCTTTTCACTTCTAGAACATTCCTGACCAACCCCTTCTGTCAAGATGACTCCTACTCAATTTCTCTTCCCATCCACACCATGAAAAAACAGCTTAAACCCTGCTCCTAAGCTTCTAGCCTTGCTACCTTTCCAACCTGAAAGGTTGTTGCCGAGTACTTCATGCCGAAGGTGTGACGGAGTAGTGTGTGCTGCAGAAATATCTAGAATAATCAAAATCAGGTTGGTGTGACAAGTTATTGAAACAGAGAGAGTTGGAGAGAGTGGGCAAAGGTCGGCAGTGGATCGGAGTGTATGGAGTTTCGGTAGTGTCTTTGATTGTCTGGGGTTTGGTGTGGTCTGTTACATAAAGATTGATGGAGTGCAGAGCACTCTTCTGGTAGCACAGATTGGGCTGCCCCGGTATCTCGCAAGATCTTTATCAGTACAGGTTTGGTGATTCTAACAAGTAACACTGTACCCTCAGACAAGTAAAGAACATATTCCTTTCTAATGTTGGACAGAGTCTTTGTATTCCAAATTCCATTGGGCTTTTTTAGTGGAAACAGGAGCAAAAAAGGGCTGTGTTTTTTTTTGTTTGTTTTTTTGTTTGTTTGTTTGTTTGTTTTTGTTTTATTTATTTATTTATTTATTTTTTAAGAGCATAGCATTCGGTCATTACTTTATTTCCCGCAATATTAATATACAAAGCCTAACCTGATCCGGTTACTCTTTGGTCTCTTTTCTTGGCATTAGGTTTTTGTAGGCACTTGAAAACTCAGGTTTTTAACTGGAGTTGGGCTTCAGCTTTTCATGATCATCAGGGTTTTTGATGAAGGCCTTTCTGTGTCTGAGAATGTAGCTGTTGGTGAGGACAGTGGTGTCTCTCAGCATATCAACATTGTATTGACTCAGGTGCTCTTCTGGAATGTATTTTTTAAGATCTTCAAGTAGAAACATTACCATCATTGTGTCAAAAGTTTCGACCCCACTGGACCTGCACCACACCATAGCCACTGCTTTTTTTCACCGAAAAATTGTGCATAAGTGTTACCGGCTAATTTAGGATGATTCCTAAACTTTTGGCAGTGAATCTCTGGCATCAGCCCATAGACTTGAGGAGAGCAGCCTTGAATATTCTATAGTCTTTCCTTTCTTCTGATGGAAGTGAAGTGAGCACTTCTCGGCTTTTCCTTCTCCGTATACTTCTTATTAGGTTTGGCCATTCATAATAGACTGTGTGGCGACTGTGTTCTCAAATTCTACAAAGATTCGGTCAACTGCGTTCTCATTGAAGAGATGTATTCAGGCCCTGTCTTTGCCATATTGAATCTTGGCTGCAACTCGTTGCTGATAGGTTTCTGGTGCATCGCTCTCACAGCTCTGTTGGAATCGCCATAGACGACATCGTGATGTACAGCAACACCTGGCAAGCCAATCGATCTCATCTGAAGGAAGTCTTTCTCAGATTATTAAAAATTGTTTTACCCCTGGATTTCAGTTCAGTCTCTCATTTCTTAACTCATTTTCTCTCTATGAAATTCACTTAAATGTGCAAGTGTATGGACAACAAAAACCTAAAATCTCTCTCTCTCTCTCTCTCTCTCTCTCTCTATATATATATATATATATATATATATATATATATATATATATAACAAAAATAAAAGGACAGGACAAAGACTTTCTATTTATCACTACAGATCTGTCTTATATATATATTATTTATAGTAATTAAGATATTGGGATCATGGGACAACACTGGGAGAAGGTGGGGTACATTCTGTACAAATCGACAGACCATCATGGGGCCAACACACTCAAAAGTAGTGGAATTTTGAAACAGCCAGTTATCTTAATGTGCATGTCTTTGGACTGCAGGAGGAAACTGGAGTACCCAGAGGAAACCTACATAAGCACAGAAAGAACATACAAACTCCACACATAAATATCTGGGACTCAAATCAAGGACCTTCTTGCTGCCCAACTACAGTATATTCATTCTTACCATAAAATAATTCTTGTAATATCTATCTATCTATCTATCTATCTATCTATCTATCTATCTATCTATCTATCTATCTATCTATCTATCTCTATGTGTGTTATATAGACATCCTGTACCTTCATGGAAGTTTTGAAGAACAGTTTAAAAAAGGAAAAAAAATATATATATAATTTTGTGTATATATATATATATATATATATATATATATATATATATATATATATATATATATATATATGTATATGTATATATATATGTATATGTATACATTTTTTACATTTACTTTACATTATCTTCAAAGCATCACATTAGTTTTCTCCCTCACATGATAGTATCCGTTCCATGATCAGGACATGAGAAATGCTAAACAAGTTATTCAGAGAAGAGAAGAGGTACGAATTCACAGTGGTTCCCATGGCTGTACAGCGCCAGAGTTTCTGGCCTGTTTTCTTTCCTGAGGAGGGTAAAAGTGGAAATTAGTTTCGCTGGTAGACAGTGCTAGTGTGGTAATGTCAGAATACAGTGGCGTGAGATGAGTGCAGCGTGTGAGACTCTGTCATATTACATTGCAAAGGCTTCATCTGATTATCAGGCAGAGTGAGAGGTCAGTGTCTCGTAACCAAAGAGCAGAATCAAGTCCTGAGACAGAAGACAAGGTGGCTTTGGAATTTAAAAAAAAAAGCAATAATTTTGAATTTTTTTTAGAGGGAAGGAGACACAAAGGAATAAAGTCAAGTGAGAATCTCTCTTTTTCTGTCTCAGGATGAAAGTGAAGAGGTACCGGCACTTGCTACTTTGTACAGCCGGAGTCTGTTTGCTTTCTCTCCTCTACTGCTTTAAAACCCTCCACCAGGAAGCTGTGTTGCAGAAGTTGACCTCTTACAGCTCGCAGCTGACCGGATTCCGTAGCTTCCTCTGGCAGAGTACGAGTCCCTCGTCCCACATCCTTGTCACACAGACACAGAAGGTAAAAATGAGGTGGGCTGGAAGAGAAATGGGGGAAAAAAAGGAAGAAAACAAAACAGTCATGCACTGGTCAGAACCCTTTTTCAATACAGGAACTGCAGGGAACTTTTCACTGCTGCTGGGGCATTTACCTTACTTTCTTTAGTCTGTCATTCATTCTTTTGCTGAACCGGTAAATTCTACTGGGGTTGCAGGGAAGCTGTAGCCTATCTCAGCCAACTGTGCGCTAAGTTCAGATACATCCTGAATCACTTGCAAGTCTATCGCAGGGCCAACACACCTGCACAACTAATCACACTCACACCAAGGAGCAATTTGGAACAGCCCATTACCTATTGTGCATGTCTTTGGACTGTGGGAGGAAACTGGAGTACCCAGAAGGAACCCACGCAAGCACATAGAGAACATGCAAGTGCCACATAGAGACGCTCTTGCCAAGCCCCAACTCAAACCCAGATCCTTCTTGTTGTGAAGCTTGTTAAATATTAATAATTTAAGATATCAAAAAGTAGACCTGAAGCAACAAGCCCTGCTCCCATCTGATTTTTAAGGGCACAGTAACTTGAAAGATATAATGAGCAAGAGGCAATTCAAGATGTTGGTGGATCTTGAAGGCCAGTTTCTTTGCAACAGCAGTATAAGAGGTGTAGAACTGTCACATGGACTTACAACTTGAGACTCAGAAGTTCTTGTTTGTACCTACTCTTGCAGAACCCTTCAGATGATGATCTGCATCTGCTGGATCCTGCAGGACCACACGGAGAAGTTCATAAACAAATGCACATTCTACAGGATGATTCCACATCCGACTTCATCCACACTAAGACGGGAGCACTGTGCTTTATCAAAGGGACCAAAAAGGAATCAATTAGATCAAAAGAATCAGCAGTGACTGAATACCAGGGGAAGTTATTGATTATAAAAAATTATACAAATGAAACAATTTCTCGTGATCAGCCAGTCGTATCCAACCAGGCGTCGGAGGTACCAAGCTGTATTTGCCACCAAGGATGGCACGGGCCAAACTGTGGCATCCCGACTGTGATTCAACACTCAAATCTTATCACCAAATCACACCTGAAGCCAAGAAAAGTTCCACGTCGAATTATAAATGCAATCAACATCAATCATGAGTTTGACTTGCTGCACGCCAGGTTTCACGAGCTAGCAGACGCTGTGGATCTCTTCATGGTGTGCGAGTCGAATTACACTGCATTTGGTAGGGCCAAACCCCTAAATTTCCTTCGACAACTCCTCAACGGAACTTTCGATTATGTGAAGCACAAAATCCTCTACATCTTCCTGGATCATTTCCCCAAAGGCGGTCACGCCAATGGGTGGATCGCAGACGATTACCTGCGTACCTTCCTGACCAAAAACGGACTGATGAGGCTTCAGGGTCTGAGACCTGATGACGTGTTCATTCTGGATGATGCAGACGAGATCCCGCTTCATGAAGGAATTCTTTTCCTAAAGTTTTATGATGGATGGACGGAACCATTCGGGATTCATCTGCGGAAGTCCCTGTATGGGTTTTTCTGGAGGCAGCCGGGAACACTGGATATTTTATCTGGATGCACCGTCGGCATGCTCGTTACCGTCTATAGAGGAGATGGGATTCTGCTCCGACGACGGCAATATTACTCCATGCCCGGGTTCCGTGAGTATGAAAAGAAGTCTGGACATGTTCTAATGCAGTGGTCCATTGGAAGCCCGGTCCACTATGCGGGATGGCACTGTTCGTGGTGCTTCACACCTGAAGGAATTTATTACAAACTGATTTCTGCTCAAAACGGAGATTTTCCTCGCTGGGGTGATTATGAGGAGAAGCGGAAACTGAGTTATATCAGGGAGTTAATACGAACCGGAGGCTGGTTTGATGGATCAGTAGCGATATATCCGCAAACTGACCCCAGGGAGCACATGTATGCTCCCAAATATCTCCTAGAAAACTCTCAAAAGTATCATCATTTATTAAAGAATCCATACTCGAAAGGGTAAAAACAAGCACCTGAGCAAGACATGACATCACCCTGATGGCTTCATTACCCAAAGAAATCTTCATCCATCTTTAAAGAAGAAACTGAAGCCTTGAGCTCGTTTATCAAATTAATTTCACTTTCTGACCAGTATTATCCTGCCATGGTCTAGGGGAGGCTGGAGCCTATTTAAGCCAACTCTGTGCAAAGGATGGGTACACCCTCATTTCACCAGTCCATCACAGGACATCTCACACACACACACACACACACACACACACACACACACACACACTACATAGGCTCGATTGGGAACAACCAGTTAGCCTACTGTATATATCTTTAGATTGTAGGAGGAAACTTAAGTACCCAGAGGAATTTAAATAAATAAATAAATAAAAATACCCCCCACACACACACATATATATATATTAATTCCTCTGGGTACTTCAGTTTCTTCCCACAATCTAAAGGGAGGAAAATGATCTATCTATATATATATATATATATATATATATAATTAATAAATCTGCTCCATGTTTTCCCCATGCTTATGTGGGTTTCCTCCTTGGTAGTCTTGTTTCCTCTTACAGTCCAGAGACATGCACATTAAGCTAACTGGCAGTTCCACGTCGCCTCCAGATATGACTGTGTGTGTGTGTGTGTGTGTGTGTGTGTGTGTGTGTGTGTGTGTGTGTGTGTGTGTGTGTTTGTGTACAATTAAATTAATGAATATCTGGCACTGAGAACATGGTCCAGAACATTGAAGAAGCTGGAGAACATTGAAGAACATTGGAGATGCTGGAGAAGATTATTTTTTCATGTTTTGCCTCCATGTGTGGCGGATTGTATACTTGTGATTCCATGTGAGAGCTCGTGTATATTTCACTCCTTGATTAATCTTATTGCTTAACAACACATGTTAAACTCGTGTCATTAAGAAATCCGATTCATTAATGAGTCATCTATTCTCCTTCTGAAAATAATAACTCATTATTAGGTAAATATTTTCTTCTAATCCTTCCTATTGCACTTAACAATATATTTGCATTTGGACATATAATTATTAATTTTTATGCACCAAAAGTGATGTGAATGATATAATAGTCGTATAATTGATTTAATATATAATACACAGGAGCATCAGCAAATAATTACACATCAAGAGACTTTTATCATTTATTTTACGTACTTTATCCATGACAGAGTCAGTCCAGTTGAACCACACACACTGAGCTAAGCTACGCACTGTGTAGCTTATAGTGTCTGGCTGTGTATGTATGTGTGTGTGTGTGTGTGTGTGTGTGTGTGTGTGTATGTATATATATATATATATATATATATATATATATATATATATATATATACATTACATTATATTACATGGCAACACAAGAAAAAGAAATGAAATTAGGTAATTTTTCGATTTTAAGGAATGATAATAATGACATCACCTTCTCCAAGAGACCATAACAAACTGTGAATGCTGATCCCTTTGATTCAAACATTATCCACACGGAATGTTTGTAATCCTTTCAGACCAATCAGATCATGCCAGCCTTGTATGGTATATACTAATAACTGTATAAACTGAAGTCACAGGGTAACAATGTCTCTCCCATGTTGTGAATAACCAGACAGGTGAGGTACTGCAACAGCTAGTGGCGAGGTTAACTAAGCAAGTGGCTAATTACTTTTAACCAAACGAGAGAGTAATTTCTTTACACAGCTCCGAATTACTTTATCCAAGTGCATGCCTAATGACCTTTTAACCAAACAAGCGTCTTGTTGTGTTAAACCGGAGAGCAGCAGCTTGAATTTAATCAAATGAGTAACTCGTAATTGCCTTTTTCTAAGCAAATGGATAGTGACCTTTGCCTGATCCAATGGCAGGATGCCAGACAGTCAGGAGGCGACTTCCTACTCAGCGTTATCCAGACAAAGGCAACTCCAGTGGGAGAAAACACCCAAGACTTTTTCAAAGGGGGGGATGAAGGGATAAAGAGAGAGAGGGGAGTAGAAATAGGATCCGAGGCTTTCAATGGTTTTGTCTCTGGGACAACCCTCCTTACTGGAAAATGTCACTGGGATAACCAACATAAAAGGCATTCTGTCCTTTTCACGGTGATGTTTTTGTGGGCTGATGTTTAGGATCAACAGAAATATGCAAACATGTAACAATGTAAAATAATAAAAACGAGAAATACACTTAGAGAGTGCAGACCTCCACCAAAGTAGTGCGATCGTGAAACTGTTCAATCCAGGCTGGGTATTTATTGCCAGCTGAAATCACGGCACACCCTTGTGGCCGGTTCCAAAATTACATTTTCGTTGTGGGTGAGTTTAGCCTCCTTTCTCAATCATGCAGTGTTGGAAAATCTTTCAAAACCATCCTAGATCCCTGTATGTGTATGTACTTGTCACATTGTGGGGACCTTATTCTGTTGATACAGTCACATTATGGGGACTTGTCTGTCTTATGGATTAAGGTTATGGCTACAGATAGAGTATGTCTCCAGAAACTTAATGCAAGTCTACATTCAACTTTTAAGAAGTAACAACATTTTTATTTTGTTATATACATGACCTAAGCTTCTTGAAGGAGTTCTGCAGTCTGTACACAGACCCTCTGACATCATAAACACAAATGTAAAACATGAATAGAGCAGTGAGATAAGAGACCTGAACACACTCGGCACACCAGATGAAAAGTTGCTAACCATGCTAGCCGCTAATGTTCCCTTTCGTGTTGTCTGTTTTTGCTCTCCAGCAGGTCCGGTTGTGTAAAGTTTCTTCATTTCACTGGATTATTTAATTAGTTTGTTTGGATATTTGCATTAAATGTACAGTAATTACACTGGTGGCTGAATGTGAAGTGAATTGTGATAAGAATGTGAATATGATTTTAGATTCTTTATACAGTGGTACCTTACCAAAGTTCCAACAAACGAAAAATCCAGGTTACGAAATGCATTTACCTAAAATTTCTGTCTCTAGATATGAAACAAATTCACGTTACGAAAGCGCCATCTCAAAAATTCAAACAATGCGTGAGTTGCTCTCCCATTGGCTATCTCCCAACATCCTGCCACGCTGGCCTCCCATTGGCCATCTCCCAACATTCCGCCCTGCTGGCCTCCCATTGGCTAAGAGGAATGACGCAGCTCTCTCCCATTGGCTATTATGGAGCTGTATCTCCATAATACCCATGATGCTTTTCGTGTAAAAGACAGAGATACTGTTTCGTGAATTTTTTGAGTGTGCTCATTGCAACTTTATTTTTTGGCTCAGGCTTTTATCCTTGCATAAACATTTGTAAGATTATAACTCTGCTAAGAAGACATGGTCTACACATATACACATGTGCGCGCGATTCCCGGTGCGAGTGAAAAGAAGAAGCGGGCTCGTGGCATGCGGTTGAGTGATATCGCAAAGGAACATGGCCAAACCTGTCTACCATCGGTACGATATTGAAGCAGAAGGAGGCCTTAAAAGGTATACTTTTATACAGACGCTCCCCGACTTACGTTCCTCCATTTTACGTTTTTCACTTTTACGGTTTCTTTTTTGTTTTTTTTTAAGTCAAATTTTGAGTTGAGACATACATATGTGGCACGCTGACGCAATAACGTAATGACATAATGACGCTGCATCAATTGCTACTAGCATGGGTGCAAGTCTCATACACAGAGATGATTTAACTATCTGCTCAGATCGCACAATCTACCATGCATACTCAGTTAAGCAGAGAGTTGTAAAATGAATGAAAACCCAAGAAAGAGAACTCTCTGCTCATCATTCACATCAGTGCAGGCTGAGTACTAAACGAGTTCAACAAGGCGCCCTTGCGCACTTAAAAGACCGGAAGTCCGTATAACCCGCACTTTGTTTTAAGCAAGTAAACTCCTTTCAGCAAGTGCACTACTTTCAGTATTGAGCGCCTCACATATTGTAAGCGTTGATTGGCTGTTTTAAGCTTCATGTAAAGTGAGTCGGCTCAGCTTAATGTCATGTGACCATCCGTTGACCATCGGAACCATTTACAAGCAGAAAGATCACATCATAGAGAATGTTAAAGGTTATATTTGATACTGTATTTGATATTGGATGAGGGAATTTGATTAATATTTATCAATTTGAAATTATTTTGCTTGAATTTAATTTATTTGAAATGAATGTTGATATTATTTGATATATTTGATATTATTTTACAATGTTATGTTTATAATAATGGATTTAAGGGTGATTTATGAGATACGGTAATAGTATTTATGGATGTATAGTACAGTATGAGCGACATACGTCATAAGTCACTGGAACAACTTACGTTCACTTTCAACTTAAGTTTGGCCATCTGGAACCAATTAAAAATGTAAGTTGGGGTGTGTCTGTAATTTTTAAATGGTTTGGAGGGCAGTATTGGGGGCCTTGGAACGAATCAGGCCTTTTCCATGTAAAATGCGGTTCAATTTACGAAAAATCCAGGTTACAAAACCACTTCTGGAACAGATTAATTTCGTAAGGTGACTTACCACTGTATTTCTTGATAATTATTTTTAAATAATAAAGACAATCATAAAGAGATTGTGTGCAGTTTTGTCTCTGTCTCAGTTTTGAAATGAATCCATTTTATAGCATCACCAGAGGGGTGGCGCAGTGGTGTCGCCGATAATATGTCTACCTCACAGCAGAAAGGTCCTGGGTTCAAGTCCCGAGCTTGGCAGTGGTGTTTCTGTGTGGAGTTTGCTTATTCTCCTTGTGGTTATGTGGGTTTCCTCTGGGTACTCCAGTTTCCTCACACAGTCCAAAGACATGTATGGTAGGCTAACTGGCTATTCCAAATTACCCTGCGATGTGAGTGAGAATTGTTTTGTGTGGTCTTAAATTTTTCAGAGTGAATTAGATTTCAGAGCAGTAATAAAGTCCTGCTGAAGGAAGATGCTGCAATGTTACATTTGTATGAAACGGAAGGACATGCTGGAAATTTAACCTGCCCTCTAACAGTGACAGCACGACTTATAAGACTGTGAGAAGGAGAAGGAGAGAAACCTGAGTCCAGGGTAAAAAGAATAAAATATAACGTTTACTTGCCTCTCTTTCATCCATCATCCTTAACACTACAGCAAGGAAACCACACACACTTCCTGTTTCACAGCTTATCTCACACATGCACGCTCTCTGACACACACACACACACACACACACACACACACAGAATTTATAACTACACCGTTAAAAAAAAGAGATGCTACTTTCTCATTCAGTCCTCAGCAGATCCAGAGTGTTTATGGTTGTAAAATCTGCACGATGTTGTAGTGGCTTGCACGTCCACCTCAGGAAGGTTCTAGGTTTGAGTTTCAAGTTTCAGCTCGGTGGACTTTCTCTTCAACGATGGCACGAGTAATAAAAAGTGGATCATGAGGGATCAGAGTCCTGACCCTAATCCCACTGACAGTCTTATCTGGTTTGTACTGGAGAGGACTTTACAGTGGCTCGACTTTTTCATCATCAATTCACAATCATCGTCATCCTCAGTCAGTCAACTTCCACTTAATCCGTGGACGGGTCATGGAGGCAGCAGGCTAAGCACTGAGGTCCAGACAACCCTCGTCCCATTTCTTTCAGCTCTTCCTGAGCAAAATGTATGAATCCGTCACTGTACCAGCCACTATCTTGATCCATCACAATCCTTTAATTCATTTCATTTTAAATTTAAACATTAATACAACCTTAAACATAAATTCAAACCCATGCACATATTCTCACGCCGTCACAACCAAAACGCAGGTCTTTCGTTTGGCAACAACTCAAATGTGAACATTTATTGAAATCTAACCCAAATACAAACAAACACAAAACTACATACGCTCCATAAAAACAAACCTACACATATACAAACCTACACACACACACACACACAAAAACAAACAAACCTACACAGACACACAAATCTACATACGCACACAACATTGCAAACACAAACCTACATACACACCCCACACACACACCCCACACACACACACACAACAAACTCAAACCTACACACTACAGTACACTATACTAAACTACAAACAGAAACCTACACACACACACACACACACACACACACACACACAAACTGCAAACTGAAACCTACACTACGGCGGTACGGTGGTATAGTGGTTAGCTGGTCCGCCTCACAGTAAGATGGCCTGGGTTTGATTCCCGGCCTGGACGTTTCTGTGTGGCGTTTGCATGTTCTCCCTGTGCTTGCGTGGGTTTCCTCCGGGTACTCTGGTTTCCTCCCACAGTCCAAAAACATGCACAGTAGGTTAATTGGCCGTTCTAAATTGTCTGTAGGTTCGCATCGTGCAAATGGCAAAACCACTGCACTATCCGTACCAAGAAAGTCTCCATGAAGATGAACAAACCTACAGATACAATACAGACTGACACAACACAATGCTCAACACACTTACCACAAATCTACATATAAAAACACACACCACAAAGCTACACACCATAAACCTACCCACACAACACACGACCAGACACAAAAACACAACCGACACCTACAGTACACCACACTAAACTACAAACATAAATGCATACACAGTAGAAGGGCAGAAGCCAATATGACTGGGTTCCTGTGCCGCTGCAGGAGTTGCCAGGACGTTGCTGTGAACAAACTGCCTCAAGAGACTCCAACTCCTGATTAGAAACACTCTGTAGGCTATACAGCATACTCTTGACAAAAGTCAGCAATTGTTCTTTTGCATGCCTCACACCATAGACAGTGAGAGACATGGCCAGCCTTTGATAACCCAGTTAGCTGCACTCGGGGGGGACAGTGGCAACTTGTTGCGAGTGAGCCTTGAATCCCCAACTCTAGGCTCAGTGATGCAGCCGACATTACCACCAGGCTACCGCTGCCCCCACACACTACAGTACACCACACTAAACTATAAACAAAAATACATACACATTATAAACACAAACCTACACATTACGCGACGAACAAAAACCTGCACATGCACACACTACTAACACAAACCTACACACACTATACTGCAAGCAGAATTTTACCTTCACATATGGTATGTTCATTACAAACTTCAATGGACATGTTGGTGCAGACAACAGAGGTGATGAGGAAGTGATGGGCAGGTTTGGTATCCAGGACAGGAACACAGAAGGACAGATGTTGATAGATTTTGCAAAAAGGATGGAAATGGCTGTGGAGAATACTTTCTTCCAGAAGTAACAGGAGCATAGGGTGACTTATGAAACTGGAGCTGGGAGCACACAGGTATACTACATGTTGTATAGGCGATGTAATTTGAAGGAAGTCAGTGATTGCAAAGTAGTATTGGGTGAGAGTGTTGCCAAACAACATAAGATGGTGGTGTGCAGGATGCCGCTGATGTTGAGGAATATGAAAAATGCAAAGGCAGAACAGAAGACAAAGTGGTGGAAGTGATACGATGAAGTTATGGGAAAGAATAGTGGAAGCTAGACTAAGGGCAGAGGTCAGCATTTGTTAACAACAGTTTGGTTTCATGCCAAGAAAGAGCACCACAGATGCAGTGTTTGCTTTGAGGATGTTAATAGAGAAGTACAGAGAAGGGCAGATGAAGCTGCATTGTGCCTTTGTGGATCTGGAGAAAGCATATGATAGGGTGCCGAGAGAGGAACTTTGGTATTGCATGAGGAAGTCTGGAGTGGCAGAGAAGTATGTTAGAGTGGTGCAGAACATGTATGAGAGATGTAAGACAGTGGTGAGGTGTGCTGTCGGTGTGACAGAAGAGTTCAAGGTGGAGGTGGGACTGCATCAAGGGTCAGCGCTGAGCCCCTTTGAAAGGGGTTTTCAGAGTTGCAGTAATTTCTATTTTTGTGTTTAAACTTCTTTAACTATGTACTGTATTCACATTTGTTTCACTATGGAAAAGCAAAAAAGTGTTCTTATAAGTATTGTGTGATAGGAAGGTGTTGGCAAGAATGAAAGGAAAAGTATACAAGACGGTGTTGAGACCAGCGATGTTGTATGGTTTAGAAACAGTGGCACTGAGGAAAAGACAGGAGGTGGAGCTGGAGGTAGCAGAGATGAAAATGCTGAGGTTCTCTTTGGGAGTAACGAGGATGGATAGGATCAGGAATGAGTACATCAGAGGGACAGCACATGTAAGATGTTTTTGGAGACAAAGTCAGAGAGGCTAGATTGAGATGGTTTGGACATGTACAGAGGAGGGATAGTGAGTATATTGGTAGTAGGATGCTGAGATTGGAACTACCAGACAGACGGCCTAGAGGAAGACCAAAGAGAAGATTTATGGATGTGGTGAAGGAGGAAATGAAGGTAGTTGGTGTAAGAGATGAAGATGCAGAGGATAGGGTAAAATGGAGGCTGATGATTTGCTGTGGCAACCCGTGAAGGAAACAGCCGAAAGGAAAGGAAGGTGGCATGTTCATTAAACCGCATTGCCACTAGAGGGAGATGTTGGATCGAACGGTGAACACAGTACCTCTTTATGAAGTTTAAACATCCCCCAGTGCAGCTAACTGGGTTATCAGTCTTTCACTGTCTATGGTGTGAGGCATGTAAAAGAACCATTGCTGACTCAACAACAGTAGGCTGCACAACCGTTAGCATGCTTCTGCCTTGCGATTGCCTGGCGAGCTGTCCAGGGTGTACTCTGCCCTTGCCCAGAGTCAGCTGGAATGGGCGCCAGCCTCCCTGTGATCGTAATCAGGATTAAGCGGTTACAAAAAATGAATGACTGAATGAAGTTTTAACATCTCTGTGTATTTCACGATTTACAAGAATGGAAATATTCCACTTCTTTTTTAAAGCTATACTGTATTTTATTCCTTCAGAAGGCACTGAGGAGGGTTGAGGTTATTTTTCATGGAGAGATGAAGGAACTCCCCCACCTCCAGAGATTTCTCTCTTTCTTTCTCCTTGATCCTCATTCATTTTCTGAACTGCTTAATCCTAATTAGGGTCACGGAGAGGCTGACACCCATCTTAGCCAACTTGGTGTGAGGGCAGAGTACACCCTCGACGGCTCGCCAGGCCATCACAGGGCAGAAACACCCTGACGGCTATGCAGCTCCTCTTTATGAAAAAGCAGCAGTGGTTCTTCAAAATGCACCTCCCACCACAGACGATGAGAGACATGTCCGGACTTTCATAACCGGTTAGCTGTCCTGGGGGACAGCAGTGACAAGCCAGTGATAGTGGGGTAGTGGACCTTGAACCCCCGACCTTGGGATCAGTAATCCAAAACCTCGCCATCGGGCCACCACTGCCCCCCCCCCCCCCGTTTCTCTCTTTCTCTCTTTCTCTCAGTGCTTCTTGTGGCAAATGAAACGGAAATTGCAGACACATATAAATGTCACACCACACACCAATGTCGGGCTTCAAGCAAACACTGTCACACCTTGACCTGTAAACAAACACACACACACACACACTCGCTCTCTCTCTCTCTTGACCACAAGATCCACTTTTGTACACACCACTTTCACACCATTTATATTTGTATGAAGTAAGAATACATACAACATCAAAATATACAATATATCAAAGAACTATCATTTAGCTTATACATAATTCTGTATAAATATATACAGTATATTCATATTTAGTTCATATATGGTTATATTTACTTATATATACAGTATATCCTTATATCTATATTCTTCTTTTCCTTTTGGCTGCTCCCTTCAGGGGTCTACACAGCAGATCATCTGCCTCCACCTCACCCTATCCTCTGCATCTTCTTTTTTGTGGTGAAAAAAGACCTTCATGTCTTCCTTCACCACATCCAAAAATCTTCTCTTTGGTCTTCCTCTCGGCCTTCTGCCTGGTAGTTCCAGCCTCAGCATCCTATTACCAATATACTCACTATCCCTCCTCTGTACATGTCCAAACCATCTCAATCTAGCCTCTCTGACTTTGTCTCCACAACGTCTAACATGAGCTGTCCCTCTGATATACTCATTCCTGATCCTATCCATCCTCGTTACTCCCAAAGAGAACCTCAACATTTTCATCTCTGCTACCTCCAGCTCTGCCTCCTGCCTTTTCCTCAGCGCCACTGTTTCTAAACCATACAACATCGCTGGCCTCAACACCGTCTTGTACACTTTTCCTTTCATTCTTGCTGACACTCTCCTATCACACATCACACCGGACACTTTTCTCCAACCATTCCAGCCTGCCTGCACACGCTTCTTCACCTCTTTTCCACACTCTCCATTGCTCTGGATTGTTGAGCCTAAGTACTTAAAATCCTCCACCTTCGTTATCTCTGCTCCCTGTAACCTCACCGTTCCTCCTGGGTCCTTCTCATTCATACACATGTATTCTGATTTTCTGAGGCTAACCTTCATTCCCCTCCTTTCCAGGGCATACCTCCACCTCTCTAGATTTTCCTGCACTTGTTCTCTGCTCTCACTACAGATCACAATGTCATCTGCAAACATCATAGTCCATGGAGATTCTTGTCTCACCTCGTCTGTCAGCCTGTCCATCACCATAGCAAACAAGAAGGGGCTCAGAGCTTACCCTTGGTGCAGTCCTACCTCCACTTTGAACTTTTCTGTCACACTGACAGCATATCTCACCACTGTCTTACATCTCTCAGACATGTCCTGCACCACTCTAACATACTTCTCTGCCACTCTGGATTTCCTCATGCAATACTTCTTCTCTTGGCACCCTGTCATATGCTTTTTCCAGATCCACAAAGGCACAATGTAGCTCCCTCTGACCTTCTCTGTACTTCTCTATTAACATCCTCAAAGCAAACACTGCATCTGTGGTGCTCTTTCTTGGCATGAAACCAAACTGTTGTTCACAAATGCTCCTGTCCTGGATACCAAACCTGCCCATCACTTCCTCGTCCCCTCTATTGCCTGCACCAACATGTCCATTGAAGTCTGCACCAATGACCACTCTGTATCACTTCATCTAACTCACTCCAGAATCTCTCCTTCTCTTCTAGCTCACATCCTGCCTGTGGGGCATAAGCACTAACAACATTGAGCATCACACCTTCAATTTCTAGCTTGAGACTCATCACTCTGTCTGACACTCTTTTCACTTCTAGAACATTCCTGACAAACTCCTCCTTCAAGATGACTCCTACTCCATTTCTCTTCCCATTCACACCATGATAAAACAGTTTAAACCCTGATCCTAAGCTTCTAGCCTTGCTACCTTTCCACCTGGTCTCCTGAACACACCGTATGCTGGTGGATATTGGACTAATGTTGGTCGAAGACGTCGAAGAAGGAGAGGCAGGAGGTGTGTCCGTAGGCAGAGAGAGAAGAGGAAAGGCATGTCTAGGACTGAGAGTAGGGACTTTGAATGTTGGAACTATGAAAGGAAACGGTAGAGAGCTGGCTGACATGATGCAGAGGAGGAAGGTGGACATACTGTGTGTTCAGGCAGGTTCCCACAGGCAGGATGTGAGCTAGAAGAGAAGGAGAGATTCTGGAGTGAGTTAGATGAAGTGATGCAGAATACCCCCAGAGATGAAAGAGTGGTCATTGGGGCAGACTTCAATGGACATGTTGGTGCAGGCAACAGAGGGAAAGAGGAAGTCCAGTAATGGGCAGGTTTGGTATCCAGGACAGGAACACAGGACAGACATTGATAGATTTTACAAAAAGGATAGAAATGGCTGTGGTGAATACTTTCTTTCAGAAGAGACAGGAGCACACAGTGGTTTGGGCAGTGGTGGTCAAGTGGTTAGGACGCAGGATCGCTGATCCTAAGGTTGGAGGTTTATAACTGTTCACTATATTCGAAATAACTGTTCACTATATTCGAAATAACTGTTCACTATATTCGAATTTGAAGAACAGAGGCATCACAGTATACAGGTAGACTACATCTTGTGTAGACGATGTAATTTGAAGGAAGTGAAGTCAGTGACTGCAAAGTAGGAGCGGGTGAGAGTGTTGCCAAACAGCATAGGATGATGGTGTGCAGGATGACCCTGATGGTGAGGAAGGTGAAGAAGGCAAAGGCAGACAGAACCCGGGGGTATCTTTGTGGAGTTTGCATGTTCTCCTCATGCTTGCGTGGGTTCCTCCAGGTACTCCAGTTTTTTCCCACAGTCCAAAAACACGTGCAGTAGGTTGATTGGCTGTTCCAAATCGCTGATAGGGGTGAGTATGTGTTTGAATAGTTGTGTGAGTGTGGCCCTGGGGTGGCTTGGCAAGCTGTTTAGGGTGTAGCCCACCCTTCCCCAAAATCGGCTGAGATGGGCACCAGCCTCTTCAAGACCCTAAATAAGCAGTTCGGATAATGAAAGAATAAATGTTCTTCAGATGCCACCCAGGGGGAGACATTTCATTATTACTATGCCAAGTTATAAAAATTAATTTGTGCTGATCTTAAAACTTCAGTCAGTATGAACTTGAGAGATCCATGCTCACATTTCTTCTTCACTTATCCCTTAACATCTGAGGATGTCGTTGGGGTGCCTTCATGACGAGACTTGGGCTGATTTGGCCTGGATTTGATAACCCGCATTTGATAACCCAGTTAGCTGCACTGGGGGGACAGTGACAACCTTGTGGGGACTCGAACCCTCAACCTTAGGATCAGCAATCCGGCGCCCTAACCACTAGACCACCACTGCCCCCATGCTCACATTAACACTTATCAATTCTCTCTCTCTCTCTCTCTCTCTCTCTCATGCCCACACTCCCCATGCATGTACTGGACCACAATTTGCTTCCATAAACAGTACTTACACCATGTTTATTTTTATATGAAGTGAGAGACAATACATACACCACATATCAGGACATGTCCTTTCCCAAAAAATAAAATAAAAAAATAATAACAACAAACATGGTTGTGTTATTGGATTTTTCAGTAAAAAAAAAAAAACATTCATTACTTTGTGTATTGTACATTCGATATTACATTAGTTATATAAAAGTGATTGGGAGTTAATCTCTGTGAATAAACACTGTTGGAAAAAAATAAATTGTACAGTGGGCTGGAAAAATGTTTTACAGTTTCCATCAACGTCCTGAAGAATTTTTTGATTATTGTTAAATACTACCCGATGCAGTGAGTTACACTGTGTATCCATAAGTGAAGTATGTGCACCTAACTGTCACAGCCACACCCATTCGAGGTTCTTTTTAAACTGTTAACACAAAGAAGTGCAAGAGAGAATATAACGTGATGTTACAGAAACTCAAACTCCGAATCATCCCTGAGTATAAAACAAGCTCCACGAAGGTGTGCTTTATGAAGGTTGAAGGGAAGTAGAAGAACTCAAGTGTCCTGTACAGAGCCCTGACCTCAACCCTGAAGCTTGAACACTTTAAGATGAACTGCAATGTGCTCTTATAGCTTAAACAGCACATTTCTCCACATCCACATCCAAAAATCCCTACAGCCAAACCCCGAGATCCTCAGCGCCTGGCCCAAAAAAATCCCAACAGCCGAGAGAGCGAGAGAGAGAGAGAGAGAGAGAGTTCTGTTTCATTAGAGTTTTTGGTTGTTAATTATGATTTTTGGCTTCTACGTGGAACCTTTCAGGATTTTAAACTGTGTGCACAGCTGTTAGAGATAATGCTGCGATTTTAATTTTGTGTTCCAGAGATAATACTACAATTTTAGGCAATATCAGAATACATTTATACAGTTTTTAAAAATATGTTAAATGGTAAACCATGTCAATAAAATTCATATATTATTATTAAATTATAAAAATATGAAAATCTTTTTCTCTTGTTCTTTATCCTCTTGAAAGAAATTGAGAATTTTACAACCAAATGATTTTTAAAACAAACAAAAAAAAACCCACATATATTGAAAATAACAATCAAAACCATATGAATGGGAAGAAAGCCTCCCCACATCTGGCCTGTTCTTCAGCAGAAGAATCGAGATCAAGGTGCTCAGAGCGCCTTCTTTATAAATCTAAATCCTCGTCCTAGAGCTCAAGCAGCATCTAAATGGCATCTACAGCCACAGCTCCATACAGTCCTCAATCAGTCCTTAATGCAAAGAATATATATAATACATATATATATATAATAGCAAAGAAATAATCAGCATTCCTTGGCATACCTGTGGCTGTATGCCACCCTACCTCTAATCGTGATCAGCCTGCTGAACATGTTCTTCTCTTGATGCCTGAAACAAAGCAAGAAGTTTGCCGTCCTTAACAACCGGGCTAAAATGGGACGCTGGTCTTCCAGTGGACCACCTAAAGGTGACCATGCATAACCAACAGGCTTGGAAAAAGGTATCAAGTCAGGTCACCAGCCTGCAGGATGGTGATGATGATGAAGACGATTATTATGTTTTAATGCTTTAAAGTAAAAGCAGCACATTGAATCAATCATGCAATGAACATTGGGTTTTTACACTCGAATTAAAACCCTGAGATGTTTAATACTTAAAAGAATTTCTACTGTGGATCAGGGCAGCTTGATGGTGTACCGATCAACCCGTCCACCACACAGCAAGAAGGTCCTGAGTTCCAGTACTGACCTCAGTGTGGGCATTTCTGAATGGAGTTTGTATGTTATTCCGGTGCTTGCATGCTTCCTCCGGTTTTCTCTCACCGTCCAGAGACAGGCACTTTAGGATAATTGGCTGTTCCAAATTGCCCCTCGGTGTGAGAGTGAATGCGAATGTGAACGATAGTGTGTGTGTGTGTGTGTGTGTGTGTGTGTGTGTGTGTGTGTGTGCATGCGTGTTTCCCTACAATGGGCTTGTAAGCTGTTCAGGGTTTACCCTGCCGTCGTCCACAGTTGGCTGAGATAGGCTTCAGCCCCCCGCAATCCTAGTAGGATGAAGTGTTTCAGCAAATGATTGAATGAAAGCATGAATGAATGTTGGTGGGGATAGTACAGCGACTTAGTGCTGATCTTTTCTGCTCATGTGGGCTTCCTCAAGGTCCTCCATTTTACAGTCTGAAGACATGCACATTAGGTTGCATGGTTACTGTAAATATCCCCCTCGGGTGTGAATAATTGATTGAGTCCATGTTAGTTATGTAATCAATGGTGGACCTATTCAGGGTGTAACCCGCCCCCTTACACTATGTCTGATTTGGGACTATCACAAGATGTCCAGTAGCAGCTAATAAAACAATAAACAGAGGAATACATGCAGCTCGAAACAAGTGTATTCCTAAATTCTACTACTGATTATAATAATAATAATAGTAATCATCATCATAATAATATATTACTTCCACTATTAATAATAATATAATAAAGGTTAGCAACATTATATGGTAATAAGCAGATATGAGTCCCAGTGTGTGGATGTTTCGTATGTGGATTCCAGATACTTTGTGTAGCAAAATTTTCATGATGTCACTTAAACACACTGAACATGGTGGGTATATATAGACGATGATTAAAAAATAAATGGAAAATGTTGCTAGCCTACAATGACACCAGGCAATGTTTTACAGAACATTTCAATTTAAACCCTGTGATGAAGCTCGTCACTGATTTATTGTTATAAGTTGCCTGAGTCGAATTTCCTGCTGGTTATTGCAGATTCTCCACTAGCTAGTGTATTGCTTCCTTCAATCAAACAGATATTTATATCATAAAACGTGAACTGAAATGGATTAGAATTCGGAACTTGGCAGTGTTTATATTATGAGTTCAGTTAATGCGACGTGTCACCAAAGCAAATATTGTATAAATGCTGACAAATTTGTTTGACATTTTGGGTATATTTTACAGCAGTGTCTGGTCCAGATATTCTGAAAACGTTGGATTCATGATTGGTTCTCCGATAACTCACCACAAACTTCTCAAACATCTGTTGGATAAACTACTTCAATATATTCGCCAGGTGTGTCTGATTTTTGTCAACAAGTTGATCAGTGCTAGACTTAGAGCACACGTCTCCAAATCATCCACAAACTATTCTCTAATGTCTCTAACTTGTTGATAACTGTTCCTGAACACATGAGACGTTCACCCGAATACCAGCGGAGGGGGATTAACGAGCTTACATAATCATTTGGAAGTGTTTTTGGACAATTTGGCTCAGTTCAGATCTCGGGAGTTTATTTTGAACAATAAAATATTGTTTTAGGGGTGAGCATAGGGGACGTTCAGAGAACGTGGCCAGTACTCGGAATAGTTAGAGAATTTGGGAAGGTGACTTTGCCAATGTGTGAAGTTTGGTGAGATACGAGCTTTCACTAACTTCACTTCAAACTCCTGGACAAACTCTTAATGCTCTGGTTAAAATTCCCAGAAATTCCATTTTACATCCTGGTATACACTAAGTGAAAGTTTGTCACAAGTGAAAATAATGAATGAGAAATTTCAACATGGTGGAACAAGTCTAAAGCTCAGGAGTTGACTTTCAAAGCAGATTTGCAGATTTGTTGTGATTTGGTTTTAATTGTTGAAGATCAGATGGATTTGTTACTGTATTTCTGCATTTCCTTCAGGGTCAAATAGCCACCACTGCATGGCTGGACCACCATGGACAAGGGTCGCGGCGCATCACTTTCCATAGACTCCGAGTTCATACTGACCCTAGAGGATTCAGAATCCTCTTGCCAGGGCATGGACTCTGTGAATGATGGGGGGATGGTGATCCTTCCACTCTCTGGTAAGGACAAAATGAACGAGACCAGGTGCTGCATGTTGACGCTACTGCATTCCTTCTTCTCTTTTCCAGCATTGTCTTCTTGTTCTTCTCTTTCTGCTTCCATGCCAAATCCAGAGTCCGGGCTTGTCGGCCCTGCCCCCCGTAGACGCTCATAAGACATACTGGATTGGAGGACGGCACCTTCAGGATGATATGTGAAGTAGACAGGGCAGGAGTCCAGGCACACGGAGCCTGGCTGGTGCTCACTGTAGAAGTAGCCCATGTTCAAGACGCCAGACGAGAGATAACTGTCATCTTTCATTTGTTGTTGCAAAGCCGGTGTGTGATTAGTGTGGGTTGGCATGGTGTTGCCAGACAGAGAGTCATTCCAGGCTTCAGAGATTTCATCAATAAGAGAGATTTCACCATCCATTGTTTGAGTAGAGAGCAATGAAGTAGTCAAGTTTTGGGAACCCATCCATTCCTGTGAGCAGAAAAGGAGATGTGTGTAAGAGACAGAGGTTTCTGAAAACTAGGCTATAATTACTTCTATATTCTGTTAGATTGCTTTCCTGAAGGAAATGTTATTGGTTCAGAAGTGAAATGAGATGTATACCTAGTTTAAAAATTAACAATTATGGCTGAATGTGAGAGGGATGTCACTGAAAAGTCCACTCAAACATGTGCCACCCATCCAGCCTGAGGCACGTAATTGTTTTAGTATATACTACATGGAAACATCAGCACAAAAAGGCACACTACAACCATTTATTTATTTATTTATTTATTATATATTTAATCATTACAGATTAAGTTAGGTAATGCAGCCGTGAGGGGGGCACAAGTCAGTGTTCACCCTCACGCCAGTCCCAAGCTCGGATAAATGCAACAGTTTGGTTTCATGCAAAGAAAGACCACCACAGATGCAGTGTTTGCTTTTAGGATGTTACTAGGGAAGTACAGAGAAGGTCAGAGGGAGCTGCATTGTGCCTTTGTGGATCTGGAGAAAGCATATGACAGGGTGCCGAGAGAGGAACTATGGGATTGCATGCGGAAGTCTGGAGTGGCAGAGAAGTATGTTAGAGTGGTGCAGGACATGTATGAGAGATGTAAGACAGTAGTGAGGAGTGCTGTCAGTGTGACAGAAGAGTTCAAGGCGGAGGTGGGACTGCATCAAGGGTCAGCTCTGAGCCCCTTCTTGTTTGCTATGGTGATAGACAGGTTAACAGATGAGATTAGACAAGATTCCCCATGTACTATGATGTTTGCAGATGACATTGTGATCTGTAGTGAGAGCAGAGAACAAGTGCAGGAAAATCTAGAGAGGTGGAGGTATGCCCTGGAAAGGAGAGGAATGAAGATTAGCCTCAGTAAGACAGAAAATATGTGTGTGAACGACAAGGACCCAAGAGGAACGGTGAGGTTACAGGGAGCAGAGATAAAGAAGGTGGAGGATTTTAAGTACTTGAGCGCAACAATCCAGAGCAATGGAGAGTGTAGAAAAGAGGTGAAGAAGCGTGTGCAGGCAGGTTGGAATGGTTGGAGAAAAGTGTCCGGTGTGATGTGTGATAGGAAGGTATCGGCAAGAATGAAATGAAAAGTGTACAAGACGGTGATGAGGCCAGCGATGTGGCACTGGGGGCAAAAACAGGAGGCAGAGCTGGAGGAGGCAGAGACGAAAATGTTGAGGTTCTCTTTGTGAGTAACAAGAATGGATATTATCAGGAATGAGTACATCAGAGGGACAGCATATGTAAGATGTTTTGGAGACAAAGTCAGAGAGGCTAGATTGAGATGGTTTGGACATGTACAGAGGAGGAATAGTGAGTATATTGGTAATAGGATGCTGAGGTTGGAACTACCAGGCAGAAGGCCGAGAGGAAGACCAAAGAGAAGATTTATGGATGTGGTGAAGGAGGACATGAAGGTAGTTGGTGTAAGAGAAGAAGATGCAGAGGACAGGGTGAGATGGATGCAGATGATTCGCTGTGGCGACCCCTGAAGGGAACAGCCGAAGGGAAAAGAATAAGAATAAGTTAGGTGAGCACTGTGTGCTCTGAGCACATTCCGTACAAGGCTAAAAGCTAACCCAAGCTCGGGGGTCAAGATCACCAACTAAACTAATAAATATTGGCAGCTTCAGCTCATATCGGTGAGAGTTAAAAAAGCCATCAAAAGTAGTACGGGGCAAACAGAAGTGTGCCTATTGGGTTAGACTCCCTACTAACCTAACAGATTGTTGGTCATAGCCTGGTGGAGATGAATCCTTCACAAACATTGACCAGATACAGAACATCCTCTCAGGTAGTTGTCATATCTGCTAACTTTGTGAACAGAGCAAATATTTAATATGTTTATTTCCGTTCACATGTGTTTCCTGTCCTTTTCTCGTTCAGTGAATCCAATGAGCTCCTTTCTTATTTTTGCAAACATGTATACCCTTTGGATACACAAGTGCTTTGACTTCTTGTTATTGTAATAGTAGCATGTTCGAGGGAGTACATTAATATAAACATGTGATGTGCAGCTTTCAGAGCTACTTTTAAAAAACTCATCAACACTTTCTGGCCAGTTAGAATGAAGAAATTAACAATGCTGTGGGTTAGAAAGTGTGTATATAAAAGCATAGTGTTTGTAGTGTGTGTGTTTCCGTTACTATGTGTAGCTCAAAGGAACAGAGAAACCATGTAAGGATGTTAAGGCACTGGCCTCTAAAGAAACAAAAGGGAAAAAACCCAAAATGCAGAAAACCTCAAAGGCTGTCTGATTTCAGAGGAAGAACTTACCCACTTACAGACACACACACACACACACACACACACACACACACACACACACACACACACACACACCTGAAAGTTTCCTTTGTGCTCAATAATGAGAGGCTGAAAGTACTTGGAGGGGTCAGGAACATGCTCACAGCCCACTTTCAACCCACTGCAACACAACAATAATACTGTATAAGCACTCAGTGGGTTTATATAGGTGTACAATCACAGTGAACATCAGTAGGTAATCTGGAACAAAAATATGGGCACCCATCTACTCCATTTATAATTAATTAGCACTGAGCTGTTAGTTTATTAGCAGCACAGGAACTTTATGATAACATATATGACTATACACTTGTGTTTGTGTGTGTGTGTGTGTGTGTGTGTGTGTGTGTGTGTGTGTGTGTGTGTGTGTGTGTCCGTGCATACATGCATACCATTTGTGTCTGCAGACGGGTAGTAGAGTGATGACGAGGAAGATGATGATGATGACCCCGCCAAACCCCACCTGTATTACTGCTCCAAAAACAACAACAATTTTATTCACTTACTTTTTTATGAACAACTCATGGCAAAAATAATATGATTACAACATTCAAAGGATCTTCACTTAATTTTTTTTTAACTTTTATGTCTATCTGTCTGTCTTCCTTTCGGCTTTTTCCCTTTTACTTGGGAGTCGCCACAGCGAATCATCTTGATTCGCACGTTTGATTTGGCAGAGGTTTTTACGTCAGATGCCCTTCCTGTCACAACCCTTTTAGCAAGGGACAGAAACATGCTGACGACTTTGCAGCCTACTCTTTACGAATGTCAGCAATGGTTCTTTTACATGCCTCTCACTATAGACAGTGAGAGACATGGCCCGCCTTTGATAACCCAGTCAGCCTTTTATAATTTATTAAGATCTCAAAAAGGTCCCCAAAATGATGCAACACCTGTAGCCGTTACTCCTGTAAATGCACTGACCAATCACTGCCTAGTGGTCATCATCATCAACTTCTTCCGCTTAATCCAGGGTTGGGTCGCTTGGGCAGTAGCCTAAGCAATGAGGTCCAGACCAGCTGAGAGATGTAAACCCTCCAGCATGTTCTGGGTTGATCCCAGGGTCTATTCCCTGTTGGACATGCCCTTAAACACCACACCAGGGAGGCATTTTGGAGGCATTCTAACCAGATGCCCGAGCCACCTCAACTGGTTCCTCTCAATGCAGAGGAGCAGCAGTTCTACTTTGAGCTCTCCCTGGATGGCTGAGCTTCTCACCCTGTCTCTAAGGGACAGCCTTACCACCTGGTGAAGAAAGCTCATTGCAGCCGCTTGTATGTATGATCTTGTTCTTTCGGTCACTACCCAAAGCTCATGACCATAGGTGAGGGTTGGAACGTAGATTGACTGGTAAATTAAGAGCTTTGCCTTGCAGATAAGCTCCCTCTTCACCGTGATGTACCGGTACAGGCTCCGCTCTACAGCAGAAACTGCAGCGATCTGCCTGTCGATCTCCCACTGCATCCTTCCCTCACTCATAAACAAGACCTTGAGATACTTGAGCTCCTCCACTTGGGGCAGGACCTCATTCCTTACCCAGAGGGTGCATTCCACCCTTTTCCAACTGAGAACCACGGCCTCGGACTTGGAAGTGCTGGTTCTCATCCCAGCCGCTTTGCACATGACTGCAAATCGTTGCAATAAGAGCTGGAGGTCCTGGCTTGATGAAGCCAAAAGAACAACATCACCTGCAAAAAAACAGATGAGATCCAATGGCCACCAAACCAGAATCCCTCAATGCCTCGACTGCTTGTAGAAATTCTGTCCATAAAAAATTATGAATGGAATCGGTGACAAATGAGAGTCTTGGCCTTGACACAAGGCCTATTCCGATTTCATGTTACCCATCTCCTTCAGGAGGTCGTTTTAGCTCTGCTGGAGGTGGGAGTAAAAGACCCCTCTGACAGGAGATTCCACCAAACTTTCCCAGGAGATCCTAACTACACATATGGACCTGCCAGGTCTGAAGGGCATTCTCCCCCCGCCATCAGAGCCAGCTCACCACAGGTGGTGATCGGTTGACAGCTCAGTTCTTCTCCCAAGAGTCCAGAACATTTGGCCGTAAGTCTGGTGGCACAAATACAAAGTCGATCATCATACTGCGACCTAGGGTGTCCTGGTGCCAAGTACATTTATGGACACCCTTATGTTCGAACATGGTGATCGTGATGGACAAACTGTGATGTGCACAGAAGTCTAACAATGAAACACCATTCGGGTTCAGACCGGAGAGGCCGTATGTACCGATCATACCTTTCCAGGTCTCAATATCATTGCCCACATGGCGTTGAAGTCTCCCAGGACAACGAGTGAGTCTCCGGGGGAGCGTTCTATATTACACTCCATAAAGACTCCAAGAAGGGTGGGTACTCTGAATTGTCATTTGGTGCATAAGCACAAACAACAGTCAGGACCCATCCCCCCACATGAAGGTGGAGGGAAGATACCCTTTCATCAACTGGGGCGAAGCCCGACGTGTGGGTACCGAGATGGGGCAACAAGGATGCCCACACTTGCTCGTCAACTCTCCCTAGGAGCAACTCCGGAATGGAATAAGGTTCAGCCCCTCTCGAGATGAGTGGTTCCAGAGCTCAAGCTATGCATTGAGGTGAGTCTGACTACATCTAGTAGGTATCTCTTCACCTCACACATCAGCTCATGCTCCTTCTTTGCCAGAGAAGTGACATTTCATATTCCAAGAGTAAGAGTTAGTAGCTGAGGATCAGTCCGACAGAACCCATGCCTTCAGTTGCCATCCAACTCACACTGCACCTGACCCCATAGCCCCACCCACAGGAGGTGGGTCGAGGGGAGGGGAGACATGGGCCTGGCCAGGGTCCATGGGCAGAAGCCCTACCACCAGGCGCTTGCCTGCGATACCCACCCCTAGGCCTGGCTCCAGGAAGGGACTCCGGTGACTCATACCCGGGCAAGGGAAACTGTATGCTTGTTTTTAGATTTTTCATAAAGGTCTTTTGAATCATGCTTCGTCTGGATCTTCACCTAGGACCTGTTTGCCATGGGTGACCCTATCAAGGGGCATAGTGCCCCTGACAACATAGCTAGATAAGGTGGTGATTCAAGAAGGTGCCTAGTGGTCCACTGAGGAAATATTCTATCAAATGGTCCCATTTCAGAGCAGAGTTTGTGAGAGGGGTATAGAGAGAGAGATAAAAAAAAAATCCACTTTAGAAGGACCCCTGAGGGCAGGGGAACCTTCTATAAGATTTTGCTAACTTTCAAATGACTAGCACTAGTTTTAAATAAAATTATTTTTATTATTGTATTTTTCCGAGATTAAAGTTGGGTTGGTAATCTGAAAAGCGAGTAAAATCTAAAACTAGCTTCTCTTCAGGACTTTGGCTAAACCCTTGCCTGCCCTCAGAGGTTTTAGGAAAGCCCAGAACTGGAAGCCAGGACCTTCTTTCTTTGAGGTGAACATACAAAGCAATAAACCACCGTTTCACAAGCTAATTAATAAATGTAAAGTACAAATGAATCAGAAGTGTATTTTGTTGGAATATTTTTTTCATGTTTTCTTGTTCTGTTTTGTTTTTTAACAGAACAAGTAACACAACTGATAATGGATGCTAACTCATGCTACTTTAGTCATGTAACTGAATGGCATGCTAAATGATACATTAGCAGGCTAGCTAGCTAACATTCTGTAGCAATAGCTGGGCTTTCTAGCCTGACTGATAGTGCATGCTATCTCATTAGCACGGAATAGAGATTTATGTCTGTGAGCTAATCTAGATGATAATGTGATATGCGGTTTATATTTTGTAGAAATATTGTTTGATGCTTTTGTAAGTAATAAAACCCTGTTGGTATGTTACAGTAAAATGCAGCATAAAAACTGTTGCAGTAACATTCTGTGTTTACATTTTCATTTAAGGACCTGTGGACTCTATGATATTGTTCAGAAAATGCCTACAGTGGTGATTAAACATGTGGTGTACCTATGACGTGGAGTTGAGAGATGTTATGGGAAATGGTGCTCGTCTCTGGTTTGTGTGTCCCAGGTGTGTTCATGATGACCTCTGATCTCCAGGTCATGACAGGACTCCAGTCACTCCACTGACCTCGAATCTGGCCGTTATTCTTAGGCTCTAAGGGTTTCACACGCACTCGTGCCTCACATTCGCCCACACACAGCAAGTTATCATCCAACAGGGCAAATGTGTGGTAGACACCCCTCAGTGTAACTTTCTTTATCACACATACACACACACACACACACACACACACACACACACACACACACACACACACACTGTAATAGAATACCAATAAATATATTTAAATATTCTCTCTCTCTCTCTCTCGGTCTCTCTCTCTCTCTCTCTCTCTCTCTCTCTCTCTCACACACACACACACACACACACACACACACACACACACACACACACACACACGCACCTCCCAGCTCTGCCTCCTGGGTTTGACCTGCAGCTGGAACTCATAGTCTGTGATGAATATGGGAAAATGGTGTCCTCGACTCCACGTCAAGTTGTTCCCAGTAATGTTCAGCTGCTCAGGGGGGTGGAGCTTAACTGTCAATCAAAAGAACACCAAATCAATCATTCACCCTCTCATATTTTTTACATCATGATACATCTTCCTGATATTTACTCTAGGCAACTGCAACGTACACCCTGTACAGCTCGAAAGGCCATCGCTAGGCAGGAACATGCTGACGGCTGTGCAGCTGTTCTTTACAAACGTCAGCAATGGTCCTTTTACATGAATCTCACACCATAGACAGTAAGAGACAAGGCCGGCCCTTGATAACTCAATGAGCTGCACTGGGGGGACAGCAGTGTCAACTTGGTGATAGTGGGGATTGAACGCCTGACCTTGGGATACATAATCCAGCACTACATTCAACTACGGTCCTCCAATGATTTTATGTTTATTTATTATTATTATTATTATTATTATTATTATTACCACATCACTCACTGTGTTACTATTCAATAATATTTGAAGACAGTATGTGGATCCTGACAAACCTGAGTTTAAAATGGGGACCCATTAAAATTTGGTCTATAAAAATAAAAGAAAATCTACAAAATGCCATTTATTATAGTGATTTATTATCTCTCTCTCTCTCTCTCTCACACACACACACACACACACACACACACACACACACACACACACACACACACACTGTCTCTCACACACACACACACACTCACAAGCACAAGCACACAATGACACATACACATGCATCACTCATCCTTACACATGCACTCACTCCCTCACACACACATACACACACTCACACAAACATAAACACACACAGACACACACTCTCTCACACACAAATACATATACACTCACTCACTCACACCCTCTTTCACACACACACATACACTCACAAGCACATACTAACACACACACACACACACACTTACTCATCCTTACACACTCACTCTCTCTCTCTGAGACACACAGACTCACACACAAACACATACAAGCACACACACACACACACACACACACACACACTCACTCTCTCTCTCAGACACACATGCACACATTCACACAGACATACTCACACAAACTCTCAAACACTCAAACACACACACACACATGCAAAAACACACACACAGTCATACTCACACACAGACACACACACGTGCTCAGTCACTCACACACTCACACACACTCTCTCACACACATTCACATGCACACACACACACACACACAAACACACATATACACACTCCCTCTCTCTCTCTCTTTCTCTCTCACACACACACACCCACACACTCACTCATACACACACTCACACAGACACACACTCGCACTCACATGCACACACACACAAACACACATACATATACACACTCCCTCTCTCTCTCTCTCTCTTTCTCTCTCTCACACACACACACACACACACACACAGACACACACACACACACACACACATATACACACACACATACTAACTCACACTCTTACACTCACACACATACACACACTATCACTCAAACAAAAACACAAAATATTTTCTGAAGTTAACACTTAAATATCTGTGGTTGAATGACGAGACTCATCATTTCTACTCTGTACGGCTTGCTCTGTGATTTATATTCAACACCTGCTTCACTTTTATTTCACCAAGCATTATCTCCATAAACTCAAATACAAAAAAGTGTAAGAAATCAGACCGTGGCTTCCAGGGTGGTAATCCTTCACGTCATACATTTGGGTATCATTACAGGATACGCTCAGCTGGATCTTCTCAGCAAAGCTAAATTTCTGAGAGAGAGAAAGAAGGCGATAGAGAGAGGTAGAGATTGTATCAGGAATAAATCTGATTTTTTTTTTCAGCAGATGATAAATATTGTGTTTATGAAATACTCACCGGTGATGAGTTTATCCAGCAGCTTCGTGTGGTGTTCAGTGAGCATCTTACAATTCTGTAAAATCAAAACACACACACACACACACACACACACACACACACACACAATGAGTATTTGAATAGTGTCAGTCTTAACTCAGCCATGGGAGTCACACAAACTGATGGGCTCTAAGTGCCGGTCCCGAGCTCTGGTAAATGAGGAGGGATGGATCAGAACGGGTATCTGACTTAAGAACTGGGTTAACCACGACCATCTCCAGTACTGTTGTATAGCAGTGAAGTGAAAGGAAAAGTTTATAAGAGAGCAGTGAGGTTGGTGATGCCGTACAGTTTCTGACAGGAGGCGGAGCTTGTAGTGGCAGAGATGAAGAGACAAATCTGGGAGGAATGTTTAGGGATAAAGAGAGAGGACAGAGTGACATGGTTTGCACTTGTGCAGAGGAAGGATGAAGGATAAATTGGTAGAAGAATGTTGAGAATAGAACTGCCTGGTAGGAGAAGAGAAAGGTTAATGAGGAGATTTATGGAGGTTCAGTGAATCCTCCTCCTCCTCTTCTCCTCCTCTTCCTCTCTCTGTTCAGATTCCTAATGAAAGCAGCTGAAAGAAGAAGAAAAAACCCCTGCTGACTCAGTTCTCAGAAGCACATGCTTGTTGTTACTTATTATGCATTCATTCATTTTCAGCACCGCTTAATCTTAATAAGAGTTGCGGGGAGGCTGACACCCATCTCAGCCGACTCTGGGCAAGGGTGGGGTACACCCTGGACAGCTTGCCAGGCCATCGCAGTAGTTACTTATCATTCATATTATATTTATATATTATACATAAATAGTTATATTATTATTTATTATTTATTTGATTATTTCTTACAATACTCATATATGTACCCACAAGTTATTATATTTGGTCCCCAAAAGTATTTCAAACTCCATATATTCAGTCCCCTTAAATGTCAATAGCTGGATTTGACCAATCCCCGGATTCAGTGCCCAGAATTTCCTTCAATCACACAGACAGTTCTTACAACTCACTTTGGGCCGTGATACGTCTCTCTGGTCACCTGAAGTTGGCAGTTCTGACCTTGGAGCCACACAAGACTGTTCCATACACATGAGATGTTGGTGATATAATCATTTACGCACACCAATTCTGATTCTGAACAAAAAAGGGTTAAATCTTTTCATGGGATCGCAATACTATTGGTAAATTATTACACACACACACACACACACACACACACACACACACACACACACACACACACACACACACAATAAGACTCCCTTACCTGAGTCTGTGAGATTGGATTGAACATCTCCAGGTAATAGAAAGAAAGCAATCAGCCAGACACTCCACATCACTGCTGCTTCACAGACACACACACACACACACACACACACACACACACACACACACACACTTTTGGTGTGAAACGGCCAGTTGCAAAAAATGTGAGATTAAAAATGCAGATTGTAGAGTGTGAAGCATGTGTACACTGTATAAAGTATATGTAGACAGTGCAGTGTGTGGTGTGTGTAGAGTGAGTGTGTAGTGTGTGTGTGTAGTGTGTGTAGTGCGTGTATTGCGTGTAGAGAGTGTATCGTGTGTGAGGTGTGTTTATAATGTGTGCAGAGTGTGTGTAGATTGCATGTGGTGTGTGTAGAGTGTGTGTGTGTGGTGTGTAGTGTGTAGTGTGTGTATAGTGTGTGAATACTGTGTGTACAGTGTGTGTATACACTGTGTGCAGTGTGTGAATACTGTGTGTAGAGGGTGTGTAGTGTGTAGTGTGCGTGGGGTGTGTGCAGTGTGTGTAGAGTCCTGCGATCATAACACATGTCACTGAGAGGAAATCTTTACACAACAGTCATTTTACTGTTCCAAATCCCCCTGACTTTGTGAGAGTAAATGAGACCGTGGCTTTTTATTCTGTGCTGGTTGAAGTGTGTCGTGTTGATTTTGACGTACGTGTTATGTAAATGTAGAACTCAGATCCCACTGTGAGGTCATTATTCTGCTGTTTAATTTCATGTTGGACAATGAGTTTCCAAAATCGGAACTGTTGGATGCTTTTGGTGTGTGTGTGTGTGTGTGTGTGTGTGTGTGTGTGTGTGTGTGTGTGTGTGTGTAGCTTGTAGTAATTATCATCAGAGTTTTATTTTATAGGAATACAGATGCCGGCTGCACGCCTACACGTTGTATAGATAGATGCTGAGCCATTCAGAAATCACAAGCCTTTTTTTTTTTCACACCTCTGACTGGTGACCAGCTTGTATGAGTCACCTTATTATTATAATTTCCACTGACACATGCCATAAAACTGCAGCTAACCAGTGCTGTTATTTATTCATCCAGTTTCTGAACCACATAATCCTAATTAGGGTCACAGGGAGGCTGGCGTCCGTCTCAGCCGACTCAAGTCAAGAGCAGAGTACCCCCTGAACAGCTCACCAAGCCATTGCAGATGCTAACGTTATCTCATCATAATAGCTACCACAGTAACCGCAACGAATTCCCAAGAGTCTCAGCAACCAAAACACACTCTCTGTGCTCTAAAGAACTAAAGTGAAATCTTAAATCTTTTACTTTAACCTCATGAGACCCCACGGTCTTCACAGTACGCGCCTGATGTTACGCCTGGATCATGCTGTGTGAATGCTCTCATAAGGTTCTGGTGTGAGGCCCACTGCGAAGTCCTCTTCTTACAAATATGGTTCTGTTTGAAGACGTTCATTAAGTTATCAGGTGTTGAGACAGTGTTGATCAGGTGTTTGGTTTAGTGGAGGCTACAATAAGCAGGGTGTTCTTCAGCATCGTTCACACGGTGATGCTGATTCCAATCCACTCTGAAAAATTGTCAAGATGAGCTGTGATTATATAGTTTTAAAATACAGCTTGGATTGTTCATGCACAACATAGGAAGTTGTAGAAAGACGGACAATTTAAACCCCCTTAAGAAGTTCTGGATGCATCACCGCACTCACGGTATCATGAGCAGGATTTCAGTCCAGCAGGAACGTTGTGAGGACAGCAGCGGTTGGTCAAATTTTGGTCAGCGATGGTTGGGAGTCAACTGCATTTTGATCAGATGCAAATTTGTACTGATCAAGCCCTGATGCACCCAGCACTTTGTCCCTTTGGACATTTTCCAGAGCAGGAATCAGCAGTGAGGGGTTGGCTATGCAACTAAAATGGACTTTCTGGAATCTTCAAAATCAAACACCTCTTTGATCTGTGGAAACATTTTGCAGCGTTTTTTTTCCCGCTGTAACTTTGTCACAGTCAATTCCCACCCATCAGATACTGCCTCCCTGTGAGAGATCACCACCTCTAACCCGGGAGGGGTGTAAGCAAACATTTACAGACCCCTGTGGGTGGCTGGTGATTTCTGAAAATATTTATTAGTTTTTTCATCTGTCAATACTGTATTAATCCTGCAAGAGAAATTATGGCCTCTGTATTTAACCCACCTGAAGTGAGCCTTCACACAAACACACACACACACACACACACACACACACACATATATATATATATATATATATATAAAAACAGTGAACACACCTCAGTCCCAATCTGGAGGTTAATAGAACATTGCTGGTGCACCACTTCGGGGCTCAGACCTAGAAATTTTCATGACGTTGTTTAACATAATGGAAACCTCAGCAAAACTGAGAATCTGTGAGAATCGTGGGAAGACAGTCTTAATAATTTTAGTACCACAAAGAAAAAAATTGAATTTTAAAGGGGAATTGAAGCACATTGCAATGTAACATTGTCTCGCTTCATTTGGTCCTTAATATCACGATTTTGCAGCTGATCAGTTGAAAATCGCCCTGATAATAATGTAAATCCAATTATCTGTCTGTCTGTCTGTCTGTCTTCCTTTCGGCTTTTTCCCTTTTACTCGGGAGTCGTCATCTGATTGGCACGTTTGAATTTGCAGAGGTTTTTACGTCGGATGTCTTTCCTGTCACAACCCTTTTAGCAAGGGACAGAAACACGCTGACGACTCTGCAGCTCCTCTTTACGAAAGTCAGCAATGGTTCTTTTACATCAACCTCTCACCATAGACAGTGACAGACATGGCCCGCCTTTGATAACCCAGTTAGCTGCACTGGGGGGGGACAGTGACAACCTTGTGGAGAGTGGGACTCGAACACCCAACCTTTTGGATCAGCGATCCAGCGCCCTATACCACTAGACCACCACTTAAATCAAATGATCTATCTATTATAAAAGTCGGATAGGCTCGAAAGCATACGTGTGTGGATTAAGCCATAACATCTTCATCTTCCGAAAAATAATTGTCTTCTGAGGAAAAAACTGTGCGTGTTGTTGGTGTGAGATTCCATGTTGTTTATCTCATATAATATGCTGTGATATGCGTGCACTGTATTTCATGTGTACTTTGTATCAACTCAGTGACGTCACGGTAGCTTTGTGTAGGCCGCCACTTAGCAATGGCGGCTTTCGGGCCGATAATTTATACGACAAGCACATAAATAAAACTGCTGTGTGTGCAATGATTTATTTCTGATATAAAATTTAAGCCACAATCGCTTCAATAAACTATACTTAAACTACCGCCAACTTATTTAGTTGGCGTTTCATTTCCCCTTTAAAAAAAGAAAACAAATCAGGCTTGATGTTACCTCTGTAACCAAAAAGGAAATCTCGGTACTTTATTAAAGAAAACGATGTCAGACTCAGAGAACCAGGAATCTTCACACTCATTATTACTGTGACAGAAGAAAATTCCTGACCTAAAAGAGAACCTTGGAGATCTCATAGACTTCAGGATCCCAGGAAGTGTAGCAGAACACAGCCTTTGGAAGGTTTATACGAAAGGGAAATGGGATTTTAGTTGTGAGACTTTCACTTTAATTAGTTTATTTAAAAACGTCTTCCAACATCTTCAGGAAGCATGAGTTTATACTTTCCATGATTATAGAGTATACATATTCTCCCTGTGTTTGCATGGGTTTCCTCTGGGTACTCCAGTTTCCTCTTTCGGTTCAAAGACATGCACATTAGGATAATGGAATATTCTTGATTGCCCCTAATTGTGTGTGTGTGTGTGTGTGTGTGTGTGTGTGTGTGTGTGTGTGTGACCATGAAATGGTCTGGTGAACTTTTTTTGTGTGCCATGCCTTCACTCGGAGTCGACTGAGATAGGCTCCAGCCTCTCTGAACTAAAAAGGATAGTAATTCAGCAGATGGAAATAAAAACTGCAAGGAACAACTCGAGCTCAAGGATCAAGAATGTCAACAATCTTAGTAACAGAGAAGAAATCTTAGGTATCATTTGTGATCCAGCAGCAAAAATAGATTTATAGAGTTTAAACACACATAAAACTGTTCACACTCACATTCACACCCAAGGGAAATTTGGAACAGCCAATTGTCTTTAGACTGTGGGAGGAAACTGGAGTACATGGGGGAAACCCAAGCAAGCACAAGGAGAACATGCAAACCCCACAGAAATACCCTCGATAAGCCTGGGACTCGGACCCAGGACCCTCTTTTTGCAAGGCGGGCATGTTAACAGCGACAGCACCCGGGGGATTATTTCTACAGCACAAATAAAATCAGCTAAATTTTACTGAAACTATAAGAATTATTTTAAAAGAGGTGAATGTACGGGTTTACACACACACACACACACACACACACACACACACACACACACACAGTCATCCCTAGTGCATCAGAGACATTGTAAAACTAAAACTACATTGTCTACTCATATCTAGATCACAATAATACACAGTTTATCATGCACTGCATGTCGGTCTCTGTCTATGTGTCTGTGTCTGTTTGTGTGTGTGTGTGTGTGTGTGTGTGTGTGCGTTCCTACCTGTTTGTTGTAGGCTGCAGGTTGAGATGCTTCAGGTAGCTGTGTGAGCAGGAGCCATAAAAATGTATATTTAATCCCACATTGTGGCCTGCTTAATAATACCTCCTCTCTCTCTCTCTCTCTCTCTCTCTCTCTCTCTCTCTCTCTCTCTCTCTCTCTCTCTCTCAGGCCCCTCCCTTCCTGTTACTGCCCTTTCTTTTCATCTTACTCTTACTTATCTCTCTAAGGCGACAGGTTTTTTCTTAAGAAGGGTTAACACTTGGTGTGTGTGTGTTCCTGTCTGAACTTTCATGTAGGAGAAAAATCGGTCATACACTCGATCTGAAGTGACAAGAAAAGAAAATGATGAGGACCACATCCTGTTTCACACAAACATTTAAACACACACACACAAACACACACACACATACATACACACACAAACAAACACACACACAAACAAACACACACACAGACACACACACACACACACCAGTGGTTCCGTGCTCAGGTATTATATTTTGTGCACTTTCTTTGTAGAAGTGCGTGAGTACTTGCATGCGTTTACGCGCGTGTGTGTGTGTGTGTGTGTGTGTGTGTGTGAGTGGGTGAGTGGATGAGTGTGTGAGTGTGAGTTATGTATGTGTATGTGAGTGTAAGTGAGTGTGTGTGCGACTCTGTGTGTGAGTATGAGTGTGTGTGTGTGTGTGTGTGAGTGTTTGTGTGTGTTTGTATGTCTGTGCGTGTGTGCACGTGAGTGTGTGTGTGTGTGTGTGTGTGTGTGTGTATTTGTTTGAGTGTGTGTGTGTGTGTGTGTGTGTGTGTGTGTGTGTATGTGTGTGTATGTGATTGAGTGTGTGTGTGTGTGTGTGTGTGTATGTGTTTGTCTGAATGTTTGTGTGTGTTTGTGTGTTTGTGTGAGTGTGTGTGTGTCTGTTTGAGTGTGTATTTGTTTGAGTGTGTGCGCGCATGTGTGTGTGTGTGTGTGTGTGTGTGTGTGGGAGGGAGGGAGTGTGTGGGGAGATGGGGAGTTAAAGGGCAGAAACAGTAAACAGGTGAAAGGCAGGAATATTTCGCAATGAACAAACGCACTTGTACACAAATACATCTTTTTGATGCTGCAACTGCTGTTTTCTCTCTCTCTCTCTCTCTCTCTCTCTCTCTCTCTCTCTATGTGTGTGTGTGTGTGTGTGTTCCTGTAAAGGTCAGACTTCTCTGTAACGGAAACCTGAATGCGGCTTTTGTAGTGACACAAAACATTTCAGTGGTCGCAATAAGAGCTGTGCAAGGGGCTTCAGGTTGTGTGTGTGTGTGTGTGTGTGTGTGTGTGTGTGTGTGTGTGTGTGTGTGTGTGAGAGAGAGAGAGAGAGAGAGAGAGAGAGAGAGAGAGAGAAATAAACAAACAGCCTTAATTCAAAGGTTCAGATAAAATTACTGAGGTGATGTGATGGAGAATCATTGCACTATTTCCATCAGTTTGTTATGTTTGTTAGCAGGATGACACAAAAAAATTATGCTTGGATTTTCATGAAATTTCTCTTTGAGGAGGAGCTTTGAACCAGAAAGACTCTTTCAGATTTTGGAGACTGAATCCAATATGGATAAAATTCTGAATTCAATAAGTTTTTAAAGGATTCTTTAACATTGTGTGATGTGACTTTTTGGCTATTTCGGTTCATGCGAGCAATTGCTGGGCTTGGCAGAAGTTTGCACTCTACCTTTGCTCTTGCACTAGCAGAAATTACTAACTCTGGGTATATACTGAGGTTCAATGTCCTCGATCCCCACAATTAGAGAGAATCATAATGATCTTGAGGGAAAAGTGATTTCGGCAATAGGTTACCGATCCAAAGGTCAGTGGTTTTGTCCCCTCTGTTGTGCCTTGAGCAAGGTCCAGCATAAAATAATTGTGAGTTGCTATGGATAAGAGCATCTGCCAGATGCTGTAAATGTAAAATGCAAATTATAGATTTGTGATGATCTTGAGGGAACTTGGTGGATTTGTGATGATCGTGGTGATTATGGCAATTAATCAGCTGTACTAGGATTTGATGCCAATTGTGATAGGACATGGGAAGTGTGCAGTATATTCCTTTAAGTTTCATCTTCTGGTTATGAACCGTCTCCTTTTTATTCCCTGATCATGCTCCAAGTGAGTTCAGAGATCATGCAGATCCACAATTTTTTTAATTGCGGAGGTTGTGGACATTGTGACCCAGTGTAACCCCAGAGAAATCAAGATTTGTTCAGGTTGTACCCTGCCTTCACCCAGAGTAGGCTGAGAAAGGCTCCACTCGCTGTGACCCCAATAGGATTAATGCTATAATTAGATAGTAAATGTTTGCAGTAACCACATCGTTAAATTTTGGTTTTTATATTAAAAGATGAAGCCGGTCAGGTCTGAACGTGGATCTCAGCAAGTAAAAGATAAACATATTAACTCTAAAACTACTGCTGCCCTCAGCTGATGAAAGGAAATAAAAGAATGACTGAAGACCATCTTGTCTTCCTCACTGATGTTAAATTAATAAGTTTTTATCTATGTATCAAACCAGAGATATAAAGCTGATATTATCTGGTTAAATGAAGGTCTGACGTTTGCCATCAGTGACCATCTCAGTAGCAGCTTAATTTCAGAATAGAGTCATTAATATACCCTGATAAGAAGCTATTTCTCAGTTGGTTTGCTCGGTTGTGTGTGTGTGTGTGTGTGTGTGTGTGTGTGTGTGTGTGTGTGTGTGTAGTACTGTAGAAAGAGGCCAGTGCCTGTGGTTGAGGCCCTGAAAGGGAGAAATGTGTGAAGTCAAGCGACATACACGTGTCTATCTGTCCCAGACAAGTGATAACAAAACATTGATTGACACCATAGATAAAATGTTTTTGTACACACTTGGAAGAACCAAACCGAAATTTTCAGCAAATCCATTTTATTTCAAATCAAATTTAAAATCTAGATGAAGAAGCTGATCTCCATTTCTATTGTGATGCATTTCACATAAACTCATCTATCAATCAGCAATAACAATATAACCGCCAATGGGTGAAGTGAAAAACAGTGTTTATGATTCAATCATTTTGTTTCTGATTGGTGGATAGCTGACAAATAATTATTGGTATTGAATGGTAGCTAAATTATTGCATCATTTCCATGAGATAAGCTCAATGATTACTGCACAACTGTGATGTGCAACACAGTGATGTGATTGTGGATTTTTGAAAATATTTTGAATGAATAATAAAAGTTGGGGTTCTCCCCAGTCGACGAAAGGGTAGCTTCTCTCCGTCTTCGGGTGGGGGAACAGGTCCTGACTGTTATTTGGGCTTATGCACAAAATGACAGTTCAGAGTACTCACCCTTTTTGGAGTCTTTAGGGGGTGTGTTGGAGAATGCTCACTCTGGAGATTCACTCGTTGTCTTGGGAGACTTCAACGCCCATGTGGGCAACAATGGTGTGACCTGGAAGGGTGTGATTGGTAGGTACGGCCTCTCCAGTCTGAACCCGAATGGTGTTTTGTTGTTGGACTTCTGTGCTCATCACAGTTTGTCTATCACGAACACAATGCTCAAACATAAGGGTGCCCATAAATGCACTTGGCAGCAGGACACCCTCGGTCGCAGTTTGATGATGGACTTTGTAGTCGTGTCACCGGACTTGCGGCTGCATTTTCTGGACATTCCGGTGAAGAGGGGAGCTCAGCTGTCTACTGATCACCACCTGGTGGTGAGCAGGCTTTGATGGTGGGGGAGGCTGCCTTCCAGACCTGGCAGGCACAAGCATGTAGTTAGGGTCTGCTGGGAACGTTTGGCTGAGTCTCCTGTCCGGGAGGCCTTTAATTCCCACCTCCGGCAGAGCTACAACCATGTCCCGGAGGAGGCGGGTGACATGGAATTCGAATGGGCCATGTTTCGTGCCTCCATTGCTGAGGCGGCAGCCCATAGCTGTGGCCGGAGGGTTGTCGGTGCTTGTCGTGGCGGTAACCCCCGAACCCGGTGGTGGACACCTGTGGTGAAGGGGGCTGTCCAGCTGAAAAAGGAGGCCTATCAGGTCTTATTAGCCTGTGGGACTCCTGAGGCAGTAGACAGGTACCGGCAGGCCAAACATGCTGCAGCCGAGGCTGTCGCAGATGCAAAATCTCGGGCATGGGAGGAGTTCGGTGAGGGCCTGGAGAGTGAGCATCGGTTGGCCTCAAAAAGGTTCTGGACCACCATCCAACGCCTCAGGAGGGGGAAGCAGTTCTCCACAAACACTGTTTACAGTGGAGGTGGGGAGCTGCTCACCTCGACTGGGGATGTCGGCGAGAGGTGGAGGGAATACTTTGAGGACCTCCTCAATCCCACCAACACAACCTCGGTGGAGGAGGAAAATCCTGGGGGTTTGGGTGGGAGTCTGCCCACCACTGGAGTGGAGGTCACTGAGGTAGTCAAAAAGCTCCTTTTTTTGGAGATTTGGATTTGGAGAAGGCTTTCGTCGGTGTCCCTCGGATTATCTTGTCAGGCGTGCTCCGGGAGTATGGCATTCCGGACCCGTTGCTACGGGCCATTCGATTGCTGTATCACCGGAGCCAGAGTTTGGTCCATATTGGTAACAACAGGTGGAATTAATTTCCGGTGAGGGTTGGAGTCCGCCAAGGATGTCCTTTGTCACTGTTTCTGTTCATAATTTTTATGGACAGAATTTCTAGGCACAGCCGAGGCGTTGAGGGGCTCTGGTTTGGTGGCCATTGGATCTTGTCTCTGCTTTTTGTGAATGATGTTCTCCTTTTGGCTTCATCAAGACGGGACCTCCAGCTCTCATTGGAGCGATTCGCAGTTGAGTGCAAAGCGGCCGGGATGAAAATCAACACCTCCAAATCCGAGGCCATGGTTCTCAGTCAGACAAGGGTGGAATGCACCCTCTGGGTCGAGAATGAGGTCTGCCCCAAGTGGAGGAGTTTAAGTATATTGGGGTCTTGTTCACGAGTGAGGGAAGCATGGAGCGGGAGATCGACAGATGGATCGCTGCAGCCTCTGCTGTTAAATGAAGCCTGTACTGGTCCATTGTGGTGAAGAAGGAGCTGAGTCACAAGGCAAAGCTCTTAATTTACTAGTTGATGTACGTTCCATCCCTCACTTATGGTCACAAGCTTTGGGTAGGGACCGAAAGAACAAGATCGCTGATACAAGCGGCTGAAATGAGTTTCCTTCGCCAGGTGGCGGGGTTCTCCCTTAGAGATGAGGTGAGAAGCTCTACCATTCGGGGAGAGCTCGGAGTAGATCTGCTGCTTCTCCGTATTGAGAGGGACAAGTTGAGGTAGCTTGGGCATCTTGTCAGAATGCCTCCCGAACGCCTCCCTGGTGTGGTGTTTCAGGCATGTCCCACCGGGAAGAGACCCCGGGGTCGACCTAGAACACTCTGGAGGAACTATGTCTTTCGGCTTGTCTGGGAACACCTCGGTGTTCCCCTGGAAAAGCTGGGGAAAGTGGCCGGGGAGGGGGATGTCTGGACCTCTTTGCTTAGGTTGCTGCCCTTGCGACCTGACTTTGGATTAAGCTATAGAAGAAGATGATGATGATGATGATGATGATGATGATGATGATGATGATGAATAAAGCAATTGAAGAATTTTCTTTTGTACGATAGATATATTTTGCTTTGGAGGGTGAGATTCCGAATAATTCTATTATTCTTTGCCTTATTCAGTAATTGCTTTTTATCTTGCTACAGCGCCACCTGCCATGCAGTAAGCCGTTCATTCATTTATTTTATGAACTGTTTAATCCTACTTAGGGTTGTGGGGAGGCTGGTGCCCATCTCAGTCAACTCGGGGCGAGGGCAGAATACACCCTGGGCAGCTCGCCAGGCCATTGCAGGGCAGAAACCCACCGATGGCTATGCAGCCTACTGTTGACAAAAGCCAGCAATGGTTCTTTGTTATGTATGCCTAGTGGATTTTTCCCGGACGAGCCCCGAATTTTGCTATGTATAGAATTTACAAGTAAATTGCCCCGTGAAACCAGTAAAGCACGACAGACCATGACATAAACTATACACCAGGTCCTTAATATAACCTCCCCAAAGTTCCAGAATATTCTATTCTCGAAGTTTATTGAGTCACCTGACCCACCACCAGGGCGCATGCGCAACTAGGTCAGTCTCAAAGTTTCCAGACCTCCTTACAGCTGAGTCATACCACGTGACATTAGTTACAGAACACTCTAAATCTAATTATGTACACCGTTTACACACTCACATTTATAAACATGCCCCTAACATTCTGTTATAGGCCTCACACCATAGACAGTGAGAGACATGGTCAGCCTTTGATAACCCGGTTAGCTGCACTGGGGGGACAGCAGTGAAAACTGTTGACATTGGGACTTGAACCCCTAACCTTGGGATCAGTAATCCAGCAACTTACTGCAGTAAGATGTATTATACAGAATGAAAACAGTCTCTTATGAAGGTCATTGTGTCAGAAAAATTATCAAAGTGAAAGAATCTGAGTGACTTTAGCAATGATCAGACAGTAACGTCAAGACGTCTGGGTCTATTCATCTTCAAAACAGCAGGTCTTGTGGTGTGTGCTGGTATGCAGTGATAAATACCCAAGGTGCACAAGGTATAAGTTACAGTGAACTTGAGTGTATCATGGGCGCACAAGGCTTGATACGCACAGGGAGAGTAGCCTTAATACTAGTATATAGTTCTACAGGAGGCTGCTTCCCCATGCATCCCCACAAAAAACACTTATTTTGAGTGTGCATAAGATTGCCTGTTTGGCTTCCTCCTCCCATTTATGGTCCTTTAAGTGCCTACTCTGCTCTGATTGGTCGTCTGAAAGCTCAACACTCAATGAATAGGTGTACAGAGAGAAAACTAACTCTGTAATCTAAAACCCTGGTGTTGTCTCACAGATACTCAACATTAAAAAAGGCATCAGATCTCCTCTTTAAATCAAAGTGTCATTTCCCCATTAAAGGAAACAAATAAAACTCTGTATTGGAGTAAAATAATAGGATTTACAATCATATTAAACATGATTGAAGTTTTAATGAAGTTTTGGAGAGAGAGAGAGAGAGAGAGAGAGAGAGAGCGAGAGGAAAAGTTTCAGTGGTTTTATGATCAAACCACGTCAGTGAAGTTTTCAGCTTTACGTTACGATGTTACCACATCTTAGACTATAAAAAACATCAGAGAAATTTCCACGTAATGCTGCGTGTTTCTGTTCTTCCATACGTTACACACCTGATATGAGAAATATTACTAACACAGAAGAGAGAGAGAGAGAGAGAGAGAGAGAGACGCCAATGTTTCTTCTGCTCCACATTCCACTGCAGTGCTGCTGAATTCTGGACTCTGATTGGTCAGAAGAATTTCATTCCCGTTTAAGGTCTGAACTGAGGACTAACCATGAGGTTTGTTTCTTTAATCCCTGATTTTATATTTTTGCACTTTAAGCAGAAAAATTGGCCACAGCATAAACAACACCACTTGGAGAGCATAGCCTCCACCAAGCCCAGCAATCACCTTCCCACTCACTTCTAGGGCCAATCTGGAACAGCCAGTAAGTCTAATGTTGATGTCTTTGGACTGTGGGAGGAAAGCCGAGTACGTACCCGGAAAAAACACTCGACCACGGGGAGAACATGCAAACCCCACTCAGAAACACCTTCGTCGAGTCAGGGACTTGAACTCAGGACTTTCATGCTTTCATGTGAACATGCTAACCACTACACGACCGTGTCAACTCGGCAGAGATAATAAATTAATAAGCATAATTAGGATTAAACGGTTCACAAAATAAATGTATGAATGAATGAGTGCACAAAGTCCTCCTGCGTCTCCATGTTTATCAGAAATATTTCACGCTGTGCTGCCCTCTGGTGGATGTACTGTGTAACGTTCGTACCGACATTAAGGACAAAGTGAGGGATACTGAGGTGTATTTTCTGTGAAAGAATCTTAAATAAGTGTTTAATCTGATAAAAGGCTCATCTGTCCAGGAGGAACACCGCTTCTCTCACAGGGACCGTCTTCAGTTTTTTCCCTGCTATACAGAATGAATGGATGTAAGGATGGCATGGTGGACTGGGTTCGAGTACCGGGCTCGGGTGTTTCTGAGCGGAGTTTGCGTGTCCAGTGCTCAGTGCTTGTGTGGGTTTCCTCTGAGTACTCCAGTTTACTCACGCAGTCTGAAAACATGCACATTAGGCTAATTGGCTGTTCCAAATTGCCCCTAGGTGTGAGTGAGGGTGAATGGTTTGTGCGTGTTGGACATGCTGGACGAGGTGTTCAGGGTGTAATCAGTGTTGGCTGTGCTAAAAGCCAGCTTCCCGGTAACCTTAGTAGAATTAAGTGGTTTGGTGAATGAGTGATGGAATGTGTCAATAACAATATTCATAATGTTGAGCTTTACTATAAATTGGGATTTGGGCTTTATTTTTCGAAACACTTCATTAACCAAATTCTGACTTTCACTCAGTTCCTGCTTTTGTTGTTTAAATTTTATTCCCAGTCACTGATTCTCAACACAGGATTAACGCTGCAGTTGACTCAAGTGTTTTAAACTCTTTACAGTGGTGGCTCTGGATCACTGGTCAAGCCGTCAGATGTTCAAGCTCCAGTACCACTGCTGCCATGATCGGGCCCTTGAACAAGGCCCTTAACCCTCCACTACTCAAATAAAAAATGTTAGTCAACTCTGGATAAGGACATCAACCAAATGCTGTAAATGTAAATTCAATATTTTATTTATAATTTTATTTAATTACATCCAGTATACAGCTTTAGTGAATTTTACATAAGAAAGTAAATGTAGTGAACCGATTTAAAATCAGTAATGTGACATTTATTCTCTCTGTTCCGTGTATCTGTGTAAAAAGTGACACGCAAGGCACTGATTGGAATTATTTTTAAATTCTCCTCCACATGTGCGCTCCACCTTTCTGATCTAAACCCAGTGAAAAGATTCACAATTCGGGGCCCTCACTGTTTCTTTTTTTTTTTTTGCCCTTCCCGTCGGAGAGGATGTGGTCCGGCACCGGTCTGGAGAACCACTCCTGCCACGAGCCGTCATTCAGGTTGACGTCCGGGTGTTCACGTGAGCTGCAAGCGCAATTTGGCCGTGACCCCCGAACCGCACGTCACACACAAGGGCCTCTGAGGATTGATGCCTGTACCTCGGAACATCTCCTTCAGCTCCTCCACCAGACGCTGAAGTCCAGAAGGATCCATAAAGGACGGAAAGGGCATGTTGATGCTACTGGGGATGTGACCATGTTCTGTGCCTAAGGCAGACACACAGGTGGCGTTTACTTGTTGATAATGAGATGACAGAGATTTCCTTTCGGCTTTTTCCCTTTTACTCGGGAGTCGCCACAGAGAATCATCTGATCCGCACGTTTGATTTGGCAGAGGTTTTTACGTCGGATGCCCTTCCTGTCACAACCCTTTTTAGCGCGGGACAGAAACACGCTGACGACTTTGCAGCTCCTCTTTACGAAAGTCAGCAATGGTTCTTTTACATCAACCTCTCACCATAGACAGTGACACACATGGCCCGCCTTTGATAACCCAGTTAGCTGCACTGGGGGGGGACAGTGACAACCTTGTGGAGAGTGGGACTCGAACCTCCAACCTTAGGATCAGCGATCCAGTGCCCAAGACCACCACTGCCCCCTACTTGGTGACATAGTACATGTAGAGCAATTTCATAGGGCGGAGGTGAAGGTGGAGTTTAGTCTTTACTGTACGTTTCCTCATTAACGTAACCAAGCGGCTCGGAAGCCTCTTTGTTTCTACTCCGTTTAAAACCATGCACTATAAAGTCAAGAACTTTGGTAGCATGAAAGAGAGTCACAGTCCAAATTGCGCTTTGTAATTTTGCATCCGTGGGCAACACGACACGGCAGCGATCGGCATTTTTGAAACTGAACTCTTTGACAAAAGCCCACGAAAGCTGGCTGGTACACGGCCCGTCACAAGGAACATTTCTGCCTCTCGGACCTCTTCAAGCCGAGCATTCTGAACATCAAGGGAACGTAAACTGTAAAGAATCTGGTAAATCCAACAGCATGCCTGTTAAAAAACGATTCATTTGTATAATTTCCTAATTAATATTCAAATAAGCCAATAACCAGCAACCATTTCATTCCTTGTGGAGCATTGACAGGAGGTCCCAAGTTTTCACCTCAATTTCATATGAAATATATCCCGAAGAATCTTCTGCTCATAAATTACAACCGCAATTAGTGCAAGACTGCGTTGCACGCATCCAGCGACGTAACCACCTCTGAGCTCGGATGTCGTACATCGGATTGTTTACTAGGGCAGTGGTGGTCTCATGGTATAGGACACTGGATCGCTGATCCTAAGGTTGGGGGTTCGAGTCCCACTCTCCACAAGGTTGTCAGTGTCCCCTCAGTGCAGCCCACTGGGTTATCTGAGGCGGGCCACGTCTCTCACTGTCTATGAAGAGAGGTTGATGTAGAAGAACCATTGCTGGCTTTCGTAGCTGCAAAGCCGTCAGCGTGTTTCTGCTCCTTTGTTGTGTGGTTGTGTCAGGAAGGGCATCCGACGTAAAAACCTATGAACCAAATCAAACGTGTGAATCAGATGATTTGTTGTGGCGACCCCTCTAAAAAAAGGGGAAAAGAAAACATTGGATTTTTTGCCTTCATGCATTTCAGGCTCAAGCCCCCAGAAGCGACTCTCAGTTCTTGCATCTATGAGCTGGTACTTCCGGTCGGTGAGGTTCTGCAGAGCGTCCTTGTAGGTTTTCACCCATGTTGTTTTCTTTTGGGCCCTGAAACGCGCGCGCTCTGGTGTGGCCTGCTGGTCAATGACGGGGTGGCCCTCGTACAGCCAGTTCTCCATTCCGCCGTTAGGACTGACACGGAGTGGTGACCAAACAAGTGGAACATCCACCACACGCGTGGTGCAGAGAACGAACCCCAGTTGCTGCAGTCGTACATCACTACGAGCGTATCGCTCCCAACCCACAGATCCGATAAGTAATCCGCGAACTCGGTCTCCCTGGGCAGGGCGTGCTCGAACGTGCCTGAACTGTCGCAACACACGTTGATGTCAAAGAACGTCACCCCTGGGATGTGACGCCGCACGCACTCCTCGCGCGCATTGCACCAGAGCTTTGGTAAATACCATGAGGCCTCCGGAACCCACAAGCCCGGCCCCACATGTTGCTTCTGGACTGCCTTGACCAACCAGGCCACGGTGACCAGAGCCTTCATCTGTCTGGCCATGATTCACTAGATCCACCAAAGAATCACTTTGTTCCGATTCGTCCGAACCAAGGACGTGGAAGAAAAACTAGACCGCGCGCTCTGCACGTATTCTGCATGCCGCTGTGGTCAATAGGCTCTGATTTCCGGTTAGGGCAAAAAGCGTAGTTATCAGACACACAGCGATATGGAAAACCATGCGGTAAATCTAAATGCTTTATTTTTTAGTTTATTTTTGTGTGTAATTAAATCAGTTAAAATAATTTCCATGAGGTGCAATGTTGTAAACACAAAGTACGGCAGCTTCACTTTGTCTTCAAAAAAGCAGATGAATCTACCACAAATTTATTGGAGAGACATTTTTTCTAAGAACTGCCCTGGATGTGACACAGCACTCAGTCCGATTCCTACACACTTTTATGGGCGTACAGTAGATATATTGGTAAAGTATTTTCTACGGTAATTTTATCAAAGGCTTTTTGCATCACTAAGCCCTTACGAGTTCGAGTTTCAGGTGAAGGTCTTTCTGATGTTATCAGAAAAAGAAGAGATATTATTGTAGAAAGTTGAAGAATTCCCCTGCTGTTCCTACAGCGTACTGATGTTTTTTATTTTTATTCCATCCTGAAAGGAATTGTTTGTATATAGACATGAATCAGGAACCATCATGGTGAGAAGAAGCCGTTTTGTTTGATATGTACATGTAATTAAACCCTCATGATCCTTTCAGTATAAGTAATAGAATATTGGATCTGAGTGATTATAATAGATTATAATAGATCTGAGTGATGGAGTCTCTGAGTTTTACGGGGAGAATTTGTGAATAAATGGTGTTAGAGATGGAAAGTGATCTCATGAAAATTGAACAAAGGACTAAATGAAAATGATTCCACCCCAAATTTACAGAATGTGAAAATTGGTCAGTCCTTTCAACAGTGTAGAGTACCGATAGTTTAATAATCTTACTTCAAGTCATAACAATAAAGCAGCTCAGAAAACAGAGACACGTTCATGGTTAATGTAAAGGTTTTTATTTATAATTTCCAAAATTCAGAAAAGCAATAAAGGAATTATCTAACTAAAAGATCATTTCAATGTTGACCATGTTGCTTCATGTTTTGTCCACACAGGAAGCAATGAGTGATAAGCAATTCAAGGGACATGCAAATCGCTTCACCACATGAGCAAATATCGCTTGTGGTTAACTCGGGTTGCCTAGGTAACCCTCTCGCATGTTTCTGACAATTGTGATATCATGTAACCATGACAGTGCACAGCCAGTTTCCTTTTATCAATAACTTGTATTTATCATAATTAGATGATTATGATAGTGATGATGATGATGATGATGATGATGATGATGATGATGATGATGATGATGATGATGATGATGATTATGTGATGAGTTTAGAATGGAGTCTCTTGTGCATCGTGAACTAGAAAGAGTTAAAAATATATGAGTAGAGACTCGCAGGAAGTGCGGTCAGTTTCAGAAACATGGACCCAAGTGTTTCGTTTCGAGTTATTAACCTTGTAAAATCTCTGTGTGCAGTCGTAAAGTACAGCACTAACCGCTCTTCCCTGGTGATGCGGCTGTGTGTAAATGTTTAGGGTAACTCAGTGTCTGGCAGCATCTATTAATCAATGGAATCTCTAAACTCTGATTGGTTACTGCACAAATCACACAACATGAAAGTTCAGCTCAGTTGAACCACCCATTGCTAATTTTGTTGTCATTGATTGACTGTATATTGATGGTTTCGTTGGGGTTTCTTGTTTGTTTGTTTGTTTTTTGTTTGTTTTTTTCTCATTTTATCCCTAATTTAATTCATGTTGAATTCCAATCCTTTGGATTCCCCATCATGCGACCATCACCAGCCAGGGAGGGGCGAAAGCATGCACACACACACACACACACACACACACACACCCTCCATGATAGGCAATGCTTGCCACCTGCCTCTTTTTGAACTGAAGCACATGCGTATTTGTGGGCAGCCCAACACTCTCGGAGGGAAAGTGCTCTCCGCCCCCTCGTACGAATGAGCTCATAGACGTGCATGATCTGCTGGTAATCGCAGTGATGGAAAAGTGAGTATATGCCGTCTCTCCCTCCTTTGAGAGCTCTCCCAATTAGCTCCCATGGACTCTCGGCCACGGACAGCTGTGGCATTAAACCGGATTCAAACTTGCGATCCCCGGGTTAATATTCAGGCACCTTGTTGATGGGCCACTCGGGAGCCCCATGTGGTTGGTGTTGATCATCACTTCCTGTGTGGCAACAGATTTAAATTAAACTAATTATTCAGAGTACAAGCTGAGAGACAGTGTCTTTTTTATTTTTTATTTTCTTGATTATAGAATGCTAACATTTATTTTATCAAGCACATCCCTGCACTAGACTTACAAGGAGACATTGCCGCTTCGAGTTTTATATATGTGGTTAAAAAAACAATCCATTTACTTTGATATGTGGACTCTTGTTTTGTTACCGTACTACATATCAAGTATAGAACTAATAAAAGGAAAGATTTTTTTGTAATAGATCAAATCTGATTTTAGGGGAATTACTACATTTTGTTCTAGCTAAAAATTCAAGATTGCAAACTGCGTACAATTTACTGAATGATATACTTTTGTTTAAGGCATGTATTTCTTGGCTTTCATTCTGGGAATGATCTGCATGTCTCGAACATCATTGTGCTGTAGCAGCCAACACAGGTACCTCTCTGTACCCATACCCCAGCCACTGGTAGTCAACGGAAGGGCTTTCCTCATGTCAATGTACCATTTGTATGATTCCTCTGGAACAGTATGATGTCGTAGAGCGTGTTGTACCATCTCTGGGGTGGAATGCCGCTCCCCGAGCCCCACTGTCTCCCCCAAACCCAAGAGCAAATCAGCTGCTTTTGCTTTTGTTTCACCAGAACCGTCAATATACGCTTGGTAGAAAGGCACACTGAGGTGATCCATTTCTGTCAGCCAAACAGCACCACCATAATTTTCAATTAAGATGGTTTCTCCCTTACGAGTAAGCTTTCTACCAAGCTGAGGCTTCCCCTCTTGTACCCATTCGATACAGTCAGAGGTTGGCATCATCAGAATGGCTTGCTCCAGAGTCACTCTTGGGAGCGGTTTCTGCATCATCATCATCAAATCCTGTACATGAGACAGTGTTCCTGCTGCACTTAGAATGATCTTTGAGTGATTTTTTAACATTGCCCGGGTCAAGTGAACCATGTAGCCTTCTGCTATGCTAATAGCAGCATCCAAGTCACCAAGCAGCTCACACTCCACATGGTAGAACTGATTCAAATGAGTAGCATCAGGGTCCTCTCCTCGAAAACTGGGGGAGATGTAGTATGTTCCTGGAAGCCCCTCCTGAAATCGTAAGAAGTATTCCAGCACAAATTGCATTGAATCAGCCAAGTACATATCCTGGCCTAGCATATTAATAAAAACAGGCTTGGAGTCAGACCCAAGGCCCATTGGTGACGAGATAGTATCAGTGGTGATTGGTGTCAGCGCATATGAGTACTTGCATTTGTTACTGAAGTAATCGACTGTACTGTGGAACAGGGTATTTTGGATCTGAAAGAGATTGCGGTACCACTGGCTCTTGATGGCTAGTATGGAATGGCTTTGTGGTTTTTGCCAAGTGTGAGGCGGAGTTGTCTTTGTGATTTTAATGTGCATCTCTTTAAGTGCGTCTGCACTTGCTGGAGGGCCATCAACAGATGTGACATATCCAGGATAGATTGGCCTGAACTGAGGAGGAACAGTTGGAAGCACTGCACTTTGGTTTGGTACAATTGGAATTAACTTGGCATGAGCATAATTGATTTCCATACACTCAAATATAAGGGCCACACCTCGAGCATCCATTCCCACTTCCAGAAGACGAGCTACTTTCCATGCTGCCAAGATAAGGGCTGTGTAGTTGTTCTTATCTAGCCGGAAGACATCGCTTGATAGTGGTTGTCTCGGCACCAGAAGTGTAAAGCCAGGTGTATTAGGGAATGGTGTAAGAAAAGCTATATGTTGATTATCTTCCCATACACACCAGTGTTGCTCTTCCCCTCTTATAATGCGTGAAAAAAGTCCACAGTTTGATGGATCTCCATGAAAATCATCGTAAGAAGAAAGGTTTTGTGTCTGGAGCTGAGCCCTGATTTTTGACTGCACATGGTCAAGGACTGCATCCTCACAACGTGGACCACCCTTTGTGCTGCAGTAGCCAGGGTCATGTATGTGGAATTCCTCTTCCCTGGCAAGATAAGGCTTCCAGTTGTTTTCCAGGCCATAAAGAGGTAGGATTTTTATGAGCGCAGGCGTTTCTGGTTGGGGCCTAAATACAAGGGCACAGCGGCACACACCAAGTTTCTCACAAAGCAGATTAGCAACTGTTTGGGCTCCGATTAATATAGCCATATAATCGGGCATAGTTAAGTGGAAGATGCTACTTGGTCCATTTAAGGCCTTTCGGGTTATAATGGTTGTTCCCGGGGTCCATGGTTCAGAATGCAAATAAGCTACTAGTTCATCAGTTTCCCATATAACGTTTGTAAAGTTCATTATAGGTCTGAAGACTTCAGCTCGGGCGATACCACAGTTCACTGAGGCGACAAACATTACTCCAGCGTTTGTTTCAATTACAGCATTACCTCTGTGATCAACAGCAATGATCCCAGCACATTTTGCATCTAGAACCTCATGAATCACTTCATGACAGGCTTGTTTCAGAGTGTACCCTTTGAGGTGATAAAGACTAGCCACTCTATGAGCAACTGTCTGACGTAAGAATGCATCACCATCACCAGAGCATGTCACAGCTAGTCTATCATCAGCATAAATCCCAGCCCCGACGATCGCTGTGTCTCCTACTCTACCTTTCCATTTGCCTACTAATCCCCCTGTGGATGCGGCTGCTGCTAGCTTGCCTGAACAATCCAGAGCTACTGCACCTACAGTTTGAGGATGGTTGTTTGCATTGCCACTAAGTGTCATTGCAAGTTGCTTGTACCTGATATCCGTATGAAAGTAGTCTGTTTTCATTGTCTTTTCTTTTTCTGAGTGACCCTTCAAAAACTCTTGAGCACCATCTCCTGTGAGTAATGCATGGTCACTGTTATCCATGACATGACGAGCTGCTTTAATTGGGTTTTTTGCATTGTGCACGCAAGCCACTGATCCAGAGTTCTTTTTGTCTCCATCCACAATAGTAGCCTCCATCTCGTGCCCACCATTTCGGTTGTACACAGAACCCTTGCCAGCATTAAATAAGAAGCAATCTTCTAAAGCAGTGACACTTCGCTGCACTGCATCCAGACTGCTGCCTCCATGGCTTAGTACTTGCGCTCCCAGTCTAAGCGCAGTGTGAAGGGCAAATTGAATAATCCCAATCACATTACTGCCCAACATCATTTCCTCACCTGCTCCACCATGAATCACCAGGGTAAAATCTGACTTTCCTGTCAGAGTAGGATCTGGTGATTGTTTGGCCGCCACTTTATTCCATTTATTTGTTAAATCGTCTTCTGAAACACCATTTGTATCTTTCTCAGTTGCCAGAAGGCATTCAGTGGCTCCCATCTGACCAGCAATTGCATATTTCACTGCCAGAAGCATCACCAACTTGATGTTTACCTCAAGACACTGTTTGAGTTTTCTTAAGATGCCAGCAAATGTTCCCTTTGCGTTCAGCAAAATACGCACCTTGTCTTTCTTGCCTAAGTAGGTAACGGCTAGCTGGTCGTTTGCATAGACATTCCCCACAGCACATTCAACACCTTCCATCAAATCCGATCCAGTCAGGTAGATGGACGGGCATCCAAAAACATCTAGAAATTTCTTAAGAGGATTGTCTTGAGACATACCATTGCGCAGGACAGCTAAAAGAGGCCCGACACCACTACCACTTTTCGTGGTCTTTATATGTTTCTTGTGTTCCATAAATGCCAAGTGGAACTGTTGAAAGAGCTCAGTGGTATGGCGAGTAACATCATCTGGTCCGATGCAGGATTCCAGGGCTCTAATGAGCTGACGAGACAGCATTGTCACGGAATATGTGGGATCGCAGCGACCATGTTTGTAGTGTCGCATATGAGTAGGTGTCACTATGATGTATCTATCAGCTGATTCACCAAGAGTTTGCCTTAGAGACAGCTGCAATGAAAAATTGATCCACGCATCATACAAACCCCTGTGATCCCTTAGAGTGGTAAAAACATCTGGGTAAGATGAAACTTCAAAGGTCACAATAGGATTACTTGCTTTCGAAAGTGGGTGATCAGGTTGAGTTGGCAGTGTAAGGCCTTCATTTGGGAACTGAAGAGGTTTTAGCTGGAAAACATTATGACCTGATTCATCTGTATGCTTTATGGTTATGGACTCGGAAAGTGTCCACACTTGTCCAACCACAAGGCCAGCCACCATGCCATCAAGGGCACTGTGTTCAAACAGCATTCCCGTTATACCATCTTTGAACACCACCATGTTGACCACCTGAAAAAAGGGCAACAACTGCATATTAATTTCACTGTAAATTTTATTAAAGCAAAGATTGTTTCCTGTTAAGAAATATCTCTTTTCTACATTTAAATTCAGTCATCTATTCATTTTATGGATTTGGACTGCGTAGTCTTACTAGGGACTCAGGGATCCTGGAACCTATCTTAGGCGATTCTGGGCAAAGGCAGGGTACACCCTGAACAGCTCACCAGTCCATCACAAGGATGGCACACACAACCTCTCACACTCACACTTAGGGGCAATATTCATTCATTCATTTTCTGAACTGCTTAATCCTAATTAGGGTCACGAGGAGGCTGGCACCCAAAGTACACTCTGGACAGCTCATCACAGGGCAGAAACACACTGACGGCTATGCAGCCTACTCTTGCCGAAAATCAGCAATGGGTCTTTTACATGCCTCTCACCATCGACAGTAAGAGACATGGCCGGCCTTTGATAACCCTAAAGTTACCAGCACTAGACGGACAGTGACAACCTGTTGAGAGTGGGGCTTGAACCCCAAACCTTGGGATCAGTGATCCAGCACCTTACCACCAGGCCACCACTGCCTCTATGGAGGGGTGATACAAAACACCCAATTAGCCTAATGTGCATGTCTTTTTAACTGTGGGAAGAAACCTGAGTACTCAAAAGATACATACATACATACATACGGGGGGTGTGGACTCTGAAGAGTGGTGTCTGTGTGTGTGTCCAAGTTTCTTTCTACATACCTTGTCGTAGTATCTCAGACACCGGCTGTTCCCTCCACCCAAACGGACGGCATTGAGGGTATTCGCCAGATCTACTGGTGCACAACAATCTTCAAGAGTCAGAGCCAGAATTGCACTCTCCATCACTCCAAGTGATCCTGCTGCTTCACCCCCAGCTTTCAAGATCTCCTCCCTGACAGAGTGCCATACTTGACGATTGAGAGCAGAAAAACCACAAATAGTGGAAGGATCATGAATGGCTTCTGCAGGTGGAAGACGCATTACATGGTCTAGCTGGTTGTAGAGATTAAGAAGCGGCACAGGCAAAACCTTGCGCTCTTCGTTGCAGCGCTGTATGATCTGAATTGGAAATATACCACCTCGGCAGAGAACGATGGCATGAAGACTCCTTGGATACACCTAAGGATAAAACCAGAAACGGTAACAATGCCACAGGGATGGAATGAAGCAAAAAAAATTAGCTACTGGTAAGATGGATTTGTGAAGTTTTAAATCCACTTGTCTTTCATATTTACTGGTCAGCAACACTATATCTCGTTTGTCCAATTGGATTTTTATATTTAGAATTTTTACTTGCCATTGTCGAGAAGACTAGTGTTAATTTCCACCCGTGCTGTGATTATGGACGCATAATCATATGTACTGTTCAGATGGAATTAGTGTTCCAGGTATACAGTATATCTTGCTAGGTAATATCAGATGGATAAGTCTGGGTTTGGTTGGTCCCTATTTGACTAGCACTGGTGCATCCATACCTTTATCTGATCCTGATGTTTGCCTGGTAAACGACTGGCAGCAAACACTTCTGACTGTTGAGTACGCTCTGTGGGCACGTCACCCTCGATAAGCCAGGGCTCGCTGTACAGCTTGGCTACAGCCCACAGCAGGGTGGTAGCCCTCTCGAGCTGTACACAGTCTCCTTTGATTCTGGACGGAGGCAGAACTGAGGGAATTGCTGTAGAGGTCGGCAGAGGGTCAAAATGGGACAGAAGACGCTGTTTGAATTGATTAGTCACCCAGTTCTCATGGCAGGAGGCAGTGGCTTTCAGCTTCTTGTGGATGTCCTTCAGGACTTCTGTTTGCTGTGAAAGAGCCCTTTTATACTGAACATACTCCTCGGGACTCAGAACAAGCTGAAGCACCCGGCTCGCTTCTTTCAATGTAATGTCCAAGTTGGGAACAGGGTAGTTGAGTAGCGCCATCCTGAATACAAGAGGAACAAAGACTGTAAAACTTTATTCATTTCCTGGGTTACATGTGAAAACTGATTTTCTCTTAATAGAATGTCTAGAAATTTGTTAGTGAGTTTGTATTTATTAGATTAGTGTAGAAGTCTTGCAGCTCTGTGATGGGGTTTTTAATTCATTATTAATTCGCTAAATTGCTTAATCAAATTTGAGTCATGGGGAGGTTGGAGCCTGTCTCACCTCACACTGGTTAAAGGGGAGTACACTCTGAACAGTTCATCAGGCCAACAGTTTGCCAGGGTCAACACACACACACACACACACACACACACACACACACACACACACACACACACACACACACACACACACACACACACACATGACCATTTACATTCATACCAAAAAGCAATTTAGAACATCAAATTAACTTAATGTACACGTCTTTGGACTAAGTTGCCACAGTGAATCATTTGATTCGCACGTTTGATTTGGCAGAGGTTTTTACGTCGGATACCCTTCCTGTCACAACCCTTTAGCAAGGGACAGAAACACGCTGACGACTTTGCAGCTCCTCTTTACGAATGTCAGCAATGGTTCTTTTACATCAACCTCTCACCATAGACAGTGAGAGACATGGCCCGCCTTTGATAACCCAGTTAGCTGCACTGGGGGGACAGTGACAACCTTGTGGAGAGGAAGCAGAGTATCCGGAAGAAATCCACGCAAACACAGGGAGAATATACAAACCTTCTTACAGAAACACTCTGATCGAGGCCAAGAGCTGAATCCATGACTTTCTTGATGTGAGATGGACATGATGTTTCACTTTTCTTTTTTTATTATTATTTGAATTCCCCATCACAGTTTTTTTCACTCCTGCTCATGTTTGCTGAAATGTCTTGTTCAGCCCTTATTCATCTGCCATCTTTCCTTATAATCGCTCATAACTTTTCCCTGTATCTGTGCTTGTGTTTCTCATTACAATGTTGAGTTTATATTGTCTTTTCTGCTTATTTTCCACATTTTTTTTGTTTGTAATGTGGTCACTTTCTGAGAGCCACAATGAGCACCATGTGACTCGGTATAAATTGTGACTGAATGGTCTCTTCTCGTTTCACATGATCTGCAGTGCTTCATAGCTTAGCAAAATTAAATAACTTCATTAACTCATTTTGCCAAACCAGCGCATCCTCACGGGAAATTACAGCACTATACAGGGAAAGGTTTGAGATATTTTCTTCGTGTTTAGAGAAGCTTCTATTTCCAGCTTTCTTTCCAGATTAAGCTTGTCTGGTGTTTGTGTATCACGTCTTCACGAAGACTGTTATGATTATTTATTTATTTATTCATTCATTCATTCATTTATTTTCTGAACCATTTAGGGTCACATGGAGGCTGGCACCTATTTCAGCCGCCTCTGGGTGAGCTCAGAGTACACCCGGGACAGTACACTATTATGATTAAGTTATTTTAAAGATTGGGCTTAATACAAATGAATCTTAGACAGGTAACCAAAAATATCCTTCACAGAGCCGGTCCTCAGTGTGCTTGTGTGCGTTTCCTCTGGGTACTCCAGTTTCCTCCCACAGTTCAAAAATGTGCACATTAGGTTATTTGGCTCTTCAAAGGTGTGTGTGAATGTCTGTTGTGGCATGAAATAGACTGGTGTACTCCACCTTCTGCCAGAGTTGACTGAGACAGGCTTTATTTTCCCTGTGACCTTTCGTAGGATTAAGTGATTGCAGAGAATGAATTAACTTTTAAAAAGAAACTTCATTTAAACATGATGCTTAAAAAAACAAAAAAACAAAAAAAACATGAGTTTTGAACCAGATGATACTCAGTGAGAAGCTAAAATATTTTTGCTTCGTCAGAGAATCGTGTTAAT
>CM045731.1:72326416-72343916 GCA_024760905.1 Plotosus lineatus
TGGAATTTAGAATTGCTGTTTGTTGCCAATATTGCATTTGTCGCATTTGCAATGCAAAATGTTGCATTTTATTGATGCATTAGCTCATTTGCATTTTGTGTTGTTGAGGTCGTAATGCATAAACTGATTCATATTTACTTTATTACTACAGTGTATTGATAATTTAAGTAAAGTGTTTATTTATAGAAAAACCTAAGCTTTTTTTTTTTTTTTTTTTTTAACCCCGGAAGTAATCTTTTACGGGACCTCACCCCCACCCATACGCATGAGTGTCACGTGGTACTGGTTTTCCGGTCCTTGAGCTCAGGGGAGTTTGTTGCTTCGTATTGGAATAAAGGGTGAAATCTTTCACAAACTTTATTAAACGTAAGTGTTTCTGTTAAAGATATTAAAAGCTGAAAACTATGTGTTTGTGGTGTGTATATTTTGGTTTAATGATTCTATTTCCGGTTTTTTGCTTATTAAAGGTCATCGAGTAAGATGTTAGCTACCAAGTTAGCCTCTTAGTTGTGATAGTTGTAATTTAAATATGGTCATTTTTAATGAATAATTTTATAATCATTTATGAGTTTAAAAACAATAATTGTATGTTTACATAAATTAAACAGTATTCTTATGAAGTTTCTATAATTGCATATTGTGTACCCTGTAACAGCTGCTGTAATACAGTTATCAATGGTCTATAATGCTGTTGATAGAATTTATTATGTTGTAATTGTATTAGTAATTTTGTATTTAAGTCAGTGGTGGTATTAAAATAATTAAATATATAATAAATAAGTGTAATTCTATTGAAGATAGGGTCGCGGTGTATTGAAATTCATTTAAGTTAATATTAATTATGTAACAGATGATGATGTAAGTATATTACATTTTATTTAAAAGTAAATCATTCAGAACTGCTGAAGTACACATCATACTTCAAAATCAGTTTATATGTATTTATAAGACTGTGAAAGTTCTATTATAGCAGCTATAAATGTTCATTCTCTTACCAGCTGATATCTCTTGTTAGCTTGTGGAATTTGTTGGGTTTTTTAAACCAAAAAGACGTACAAACATCCGTTTACCACATTGACAGTTACACATTTTAAATCTATTTATTATCAGTGGCGAGATTGTCATACATGCTCTGACAAGCTGTTACTGTGGAAACAATAATGTATACCAAGAGCGCATTAATGACAACCTGTGCTGCTGTTGTAGAACATTCATCAATGCCATCTGACCAATTTCAATTCAGAACTCAGCATTAATTGATGATGATTATGATGATATCTGGTTTGGTTTGAGTTGTGATTGTAAACAGCTGAAAATAAAGACGTGTAGCTATTTGCTTTTCGGTCGTTTTTGGTTTCACTACTTGTTCACTTGTGTGCCGTTCGTTGTGATTAAAAACCACATGATCTTGTTTTAGTGCTGTGCTGATAGAGTCGTGACTTCTCGTAGGGTGTGCTGTACTGATATACTGAACTCTTACATGAGTTTGTGTGATTTATAAAAAGAATCTGACACATACATCATAGTGACTCCTGAACTGATTTACTGGACAGAATATAAGCTTCTCTCTGATCTGTGACCTGGTGGGATTGTGAAGTGGATGGAGCTTCAAATCTTGTAGGAAACAAATGGACATAAATTGGGAAAAGATGTGAAGTGAACATTTCACTACTTAGATTATTATATACTAAAAATATTGGTATGTGATTGTTTTTATTTTCAGTTTTTATTTAGCAGATCCTTTTTCTGTACTGTACTGTACTTTGACAATGTTGTAATAGGCGGGTCTTTAAACCCTTTTGGTGTTCATTCTCTGTAGGTGCCTGTATGTGTGTGAGACTCTGAGAGCTTTCCCTGATGGGCAGCTGGTCCCGCAGCGCCGTGCTGGAGCTGTACCGAGCACTGCTCCGCGCAGGGCGCCACCTTCAGTACACCGATCGTAACTACTACAGACGTGTCATCACCCGTGAGTTCCGGCGCTGCAAGTCACTCAGTGAGCCTCAAGAGAAAGAAAAGGCACTAGAGAGGGGGCAATTCTTTCTCAACAGTCGTCTGGGAGGACTTGTCTAGACGTCAGCATTAATAAGCAGCAGGTAAAGATATCTTACAAAAACTCCTCTGCAGACATGATTGGTGTGAAAAAGAGGAAACACTGGCATTGTTTGTGTATTTCTATTGGTTTAATTCATGTGAGGATCAAATGATCATCCTGTAAAAGTGCCAGAAACTGAGATGAGTACAGATGTGAGAATCTCTCTCTCTCTCTCTCTCTCTCTCTCGCCCTCCCTCCCTCCCTCCCTCCCTCCCACTCTCTCTCGCCCTCCCTCCCTCCCTCCCTCCCTCCCACTCTCTCTCGCCCTCCCTCCCTCCCTCCCTCCCTCCCACTCTCTCGCCCTCCCTCCTTCCCTCCCTCCCCCTCTCTCGCCCCCTCTCTCCCCTAGGGAAGGATGGCAGGAGTGAATGGAGAACAGAAAGGAAAGAAAGATGATAATGGCGTTGGCTCAGCCATCAACTTTGTGCTGTCCAATGCCAAACTGGTGCTGGGGGTCGGAGGAGCTGCCATGCTGGGCATTGCTACACTCGCTGTCAAGAGAGTAAGTGTATGCATGTTCCAAAAGTTAGGGATGGGAATTTTTGTAAGTCAAATGGGTCATTTTTGAGATTGATGCAAATCCCTCACTGTGCTAAGACCCCTGGGGCAAGGTCTTAACCACAAGTGTGCCTCTGTTCACCCAGCAGTATAAATGGGTACCAGTAAAAATATACTGGGAAGGTAACCTGCAATGGACTAGCATCCCATCCAGGAGGAGTTGAACTTCTAGTCCAGTGGTTCTTAACCTGAGTGAGTCAGTCTCAGGGGTTCGGCGGAGGTCAAGACAAACACCCGACTCATATTCATGATGACACGCCCCGCTTGGCCCTCAGTGGCTGCAGGTGATCACACTACATTGGCCAGTCTGTGCTGCAGGAAATTTGGTGTGCTGGTAGTCGAACTGTGACTGTTGTGATAGTACGTCGTGTGATTTCTTTCTTAATGTCTAATCCATACTCTGTTGAGCGAATGAGTAAGACTGTCTATAGAATTAAGAAGCATATTTTAGCGCATGTAATAGATACATAGTATTTTACTTCCGGCTGCTCATTTGTGCATGTGACGTGATATGTGGGGTTTTACTTCCAGGTACAGAACTCGCGGATTATCTCAATTCCGGGAGGGCCCGGAACCAAACCCCGCGAATGTCAAGGGCCTGCTGTATTTATACAATGGGCTGCAGTCTAGGTGGGATACAGTATTCATGGAAGGGGGTCATAAAACAATAGCACCATTGTCCTGCCCCAGGTGTGAGCTTTAAGTTCTAAAGATAAAAGAACAATTGGCCTGGCAGGACACCAGAGTAGATGCCCTGGAGCTGATTACAAGAACAAATGGTTACTGTATTGTCATTTCCTGAACAGTTTCTCAGGAGAAAAGGAAAACATCTGGGATGCAATACTTATCAGAACACGCTTGTGCTTTTCCATAGGGAAACAAATATGAATACATCGTTAAAGGATATCAAACACAGAAATAGAAATTACTGCAACTCTGAAAACCTCTTTCACTCGCCCCCCCCCCTCTCTCTCTCTCTCTCTGTGTATTATTTTATTTCAGATGTACGACCGAGCCCTCAGTGCTCCCTCCAGCCCCACGAAAAGCAACCAATCAGGAAAGAGGAGCTGGGAGGAGCCAAGCTGGCTGGGGTCATCTCCACGGACATTGAACCGTGACATGAAGCAGAACGTCAGTCGGTCTTTGCAGACGCTCACCACGTCCTCCAGCTCGTTTCATACAGGTAACAGGTACACTACAGATCTTTTTATATTACACTTTAATCATGCACTGCACTGTACTAACTAAAAGCACCGTGTGTGTGTGTGTGTGTGTGTGTGTGTGTGTGTGTGTGTGTGTGTGTGTGTGTGTGTGTGCGCGCGCATGTGTGTTTAGATTTTCCACGGAAGAAAGCGGGATATCCCAATAGCAGGAGAAGTAGTAAAGCGGTAATGCAGAGTGGGCGGATGCGTTTGTCCCTGCTGGAGCACCTGTGGACATTTTACCACGAGCGTGTGAACATCTCGACCGAGAAGCAGCAGGCAGCTCGACATGTCGCGTTGAACATCTGCGCAGAACTTCGAGCGTTCATCCACACTAAATTGCCAGACATGCCGCTGCGAGACATGTACCTGAGCGGCAGCCTCTACCATGACTTGCAGGTTCACACTCACCACCAACAACAATGATAATAATAATAATAATAATAATAATAATAATAACAATGAACCATGATGATGTCTCTCTGTAGGTGGTGTCGGCAGATCACGCTCAGCTGATGGTTCCTCTGATCCTAGAGAAGAGCCTGTGGTCATTTATTCCCGGTGAGGAGACCATCATGAATGTTCCTGGGTTCTGGCTTGTTCGCCGTGAGAACCTGGAGTACTTCCCTCGTGGCTCTAGCTACTGGGACCGCTGTCTGATTGGCGGATACCTGTCACCGAAGAGCGTGCTGGAGGCTTTTGAGAAGCTGGTGACCGGGTGCATGAACTGGCCGGTGATCGGCAGTGTCTTGGGCTATGTGGTCCGTCCTGCCATCCCATCGGAGATGGAGGCACTCAAGCTTGCTCTGGAGGTGCAGTATGACTCAGACCAACGACTCCACATCGATTTCCTGCCTCTGATCATCTCCGAGGACGCAGTGTCCATGATCGCCAAGCCACACCGTGCGCGAGAGAACTTCTGGAGACAAAGCTTTTGGTCGGCGGAAACGACAAGACTGCTCACTCTGGACCGAAATGACAATGGCTGCCGCTGCGTTTGTCTGAAAATTGCCAAAGCTGTGTGCAAACTGAACCCGACACTGGCACCACTGAATGCCAGCCACCTTGCCAACGCCACGCTCCTGTTGAGTGAGAGCGAGCGCGACTGGAGCTGCGAGGCACTGGCCGGGCGTTTCATGCAGCTCATCCGTTTGCTGGTAGGACACCTCGAGGCCGGGAGGTTGCCCTGCGCCCTCGATCACAGGATCAACCTGCTGTGTGAGCTCACACCACAAGAGGTCGACGACCTGGGTTACACACTCTACTGCTCTCTGTCAGACCCAGAGAGTCTGCTCAGAACGGTGTAACACACAAGTGTGAACTTTCATCACTCCTTCCTACAGTATACACCAGTGAGTTTAAAAAAGTGCTGCGTGTGTGTGTGTGTGTGTGTGTGTGTGTGTGTGTGTGTGTGTGTGTGTGTGTGCGTGTGTGTGTGTGTTGATCAGTATTGTAAGTTATGAGTAAGTGTATGTGCTTGAGATCAGTATGATGCCATTTGAGTCAATAATTAAAAAATTTAAATAAAACGGTGCTGATATTCTCCGTAGTGTGGCGCAGGGCGGAGTCACCTTCACTACCTTTGGTTTGATTATCGTCCCGTAACTACCATGTCCTGAAGATGATGAAGAATTCAGTTACAGCTTCACCTCTGATTGGTACATGGCACTGGAGACTCCTTCCTGCCATGTACATCGTTACTATGGAAACAATAAGAATGAGTGCATACAGTATATATGTCTGGACCTGAGCTGCTGTTTCTAATCAATCAGAATCCTGAACTCGAAGTGTGTGTGTGTGTGTGTGTGTGTGTGTTAGTTAATGGCTCTCAGGAAGACAATGAGGTGATGGAGGATGAAGGAGTTTGAGTGATAGAGATCATTATGCAAAACATCGCTTTAAAATGTTTCCCTTCCACTTGTGGGGGGGTTGGAGGTGTTCATTGTTTTTAGAATTAAACATTCACATGAAAGAGGGTGTGTGTGTGTGTGTGTGTGTGTGTGTGTGTGTGTTTGGTACTTGAAGAACGTTACTGTATTTTTGCCTGATCTATTATTTGGTCATGTACATGTGACCTTCAGTATCTAATAAACTATGATTGAAATATAATATTTCAGCTGTTTATGAAATAAACTCAAAAACAGTGATTTGATCTCATCTGTTTATCACCTCAGAGTTTATTAAAGTTTATTTATGGTAGAAAATGATGTGGATGATGTAACATGTTTTGTGATGTATTAAAGCAGCTGGACTCGTGATGAAACATCTGCTTGTTATAGGATTTTTTTTGTTCTTTACAGTTTCTCAGGAAATTGTTTTTCTTATAGTAGGAGAGAGCCACGACAGCCGCTATAATATGAGAGACAACAAGAACTTGTCCCTCACAGAACATGACGTGTCAAAGGCATAGCACGCTGGAGACCCACCGGCCGGTTTGGGGAACATGATCAATTTCAGGTCAGTGTCACTCGGGGTTTAACCGAACAGAAAAATAGATCGCACAACATGCTGTAGCGGTGGCACGGTGGCGTAGTGGTTGGCATGTCCACCTCATGGCAAGAAGGTCCTGGGTTTGATTCCCAGCCAGGGCATTTGTATGTTCTCCCTGTGCTTGCGTGGTTTTCCTCCCATCATCCGCAGTTCCGAATCAGCCCTCGGTGTGAAGATGACTGGCTGTGCGAGTGTTTAGCCCTATGATGGCCTGGTGAGCTGCCCACGGTGTACACTGCCCTCGACTAGAGTTGGCTGAGATGAGCACCTAATTAAGATTAAGTGGTTTAGCAAATAAATGAGCATGGTTTGCAAAGACAAAAAATAAACACAAACAATTAAATTTCTTTAAAATTATTCAAATATTTCTAAATTACCCGAGAAGGCGCGACTCAGCAAGAGTGAAAAACAAAGATCAACCTTCCTATCAAAGGGACGATCTTCACTATGGAATAAAAGAAAAAAGGAAGCAGGAATATCAATTTTTATTGATGAGAAAGAAAAGTAAAAGGTGACGCAGAGAAACTAAAGAGATGAAACGGAACCAAAGACACGCGACGCCGATCAGATCCCACTGACTGACAGCAAGCAATCACTGCTGGGGTGCAAGCAAACAGACTCAAGGGAAGAGGAAGAGGACTGATGAAGATGAGACGACACAGAGGGTGGAGTTTGTGAATTCAGAGATGGTTTCGTTTGTAATAAGTAGGTTTTTGGAGAAAAGTAAAATAAAATAATCGAGAGCTGAAAGTTGTATCTATTTTCACTCGACTATATTTTAATGAAAATGGCAAATCTCGAAAATAAATTCTAAATAAACCTCGAAAATGCTCAGAATATTTAATGCAACAGCAACGAAATATTTTCTGAACGGTGAAAGAGCGAATGTGAAGCAGTCCGGAGAGACACTTCCGGGACATTTTGCTCACAACATAGAAAATTTGTTCAATTTTAACCCGAATGTTTAACGAGTAAATTTATCATGACGTATTTATAAGAATCAAGAACGTTATAAGAGATTGTGATCTTTTTCTATTATATGCATTCATTAGAACAAAGAACAAATGTTGGGAGTAAATGTCCACACGCCGGAGAGACTGATGTGGAGTCCACAGTTTCCCTGAAACGAAGGACTGAGGAGAGTTTCTCTGCTGGAAGGGAAATCGGTGCTTCAGATTCAAAGCTGGATGAAACCTGGATGAGTCTAGCGGATCGTTTCAGGGTGTAAATCTGAAATGTTCTCCCTGTGCGGACTCGGGTTCCTTCCTTCTGTTCAAAAACATTCACCGTTAGCCCGTCACCCCTCGGAGTGTGTGATGGCTTGCCGAGCTGTTCATGGGGTCCTTCACCATCTCCCAAAGTGACCTGAGACACGTCTCCCTGTGACACTAATAAAGGGAGGCGGGTTTTAGTGAGTGATGTGGAACTGCGTCCGAAAAACAACTCGAAGCTTTCTTACTAAACAAACTTTAAAATCCGGCCGAGCTCTGAGCACTGAAATCAGCATCAGCATCAGCTTCATTCTGATACAAAACACACACACACACTCTCAGACACACACACATTCACACACACACACACACACATTCTCTCACAGACACACTCTCACAGACACACACTCACACACACACACACATTCACACACACACACACACACACACACACACACACACACACACACTCACATACACACACACAGACACACACAGGGTGATAAAAGTTTATTTCAGTTTTAAAGCTGAAAGTGTGAAACAAATCCCAGTCTCATGAAATAAAAATGGAAGCGCATGCAGAAGATCATGAGATTTAGAGGCACAAACAATAGTAAATGTTAAAGTTTTACAATCAATCACAGTTCAACACAAAGCAAAAATTCTGAGCCATTTCAGGAACTGTAAACACAAACACACAGGTAAACACAAACACACAGGTTTCTCATCGTGCTCATCGTCTCTGCAGCACTCCGACAGGGAAACGATCCAACATTTAACTATCTTCTGGTTTTCATCCAGATTCGGACAGTCAGTTTTTATTCAGCTTCTCATCAAATTATCACCAGAATAAACCTGACCGACACGACACAGCGAACATCTGGAGATTTCTACGCCGCTCATCTTTGTTGTTGAAGGTTTTTCTCGCTACGCAACTGAGATTGTGTTTCTTATTTGGTGAAAATCACTGTTGGTGGACGAGCTGCTGGTCGTTGGGTTTCAGTTTCATTATTTATAGTAAATCTGGTCTTGTTTGTTTGTTTGTTTGTTTTATTGCTGCTTGTCATGAAAAACTAGGCCAAGTTCGAACATATTTTATGACGTCGTGTTTCTCCTTTTAAAAATAGGAGAATTCTGAATGCAACTTCGATTTTTAATTTACACTTTTATTTATTCGAGCTCTTATTATTGGAGATATTTAAAGCTCAGGAAGGAAATGAAAGTTTATCAGGACAGGATCATCCGGAGTGTTTTTAATGGAGACTGTAATGAAATCACGATGGGAATTAAACCTGTGCTCGTGTTCATCACACAGTTCTGTTTGTTGTGATGTAATCATTAATTGCATCAGTCTGACGATGACATCATCTCACATTTAAACTCATTAATCTTCTTCTTCTTTTCCTTTCGGCTTTTTCCATGAACAAAATTCATAAAATCTTGAACCAGAAATGTCACAGAATGAAACGGGAATCGAACACAGAACCTCTGGAGCTCTTGTATTGAACCTGACTGGACGATTTCAACAAGCTGCTCTGACCTGGGAACGGACGCGATGTGTGTACGACCGTTGGCGGCCATGATGAACTTCAGAACTCCCACTGAGGTCTCAGAGGGCAGGTCGATACATCGGCACCACTGCTGGGACGACGGGGGCATTCGGATGGATTTTTAAAGGCTGGGTGGCAAATGTTGGTGGAAAAGATATGCAAATGAGGATGGTGGTGGTGGTGGTGGTGGTGGTGGTGGTGGTGGTGGAAATCCCATTTATTTACTGAATCCCTTCATTCTAATTAGGGTTGCGGTGAGGCTGGGGCCTATCTCAGCAAACTCTGTACAAAGACAAGATACACCCTGAACACCTCGCCAGGTCATCACAGGGTAACACACACAACCATTCACACTTACACTCAGAACTAGGGGCATTTAAAGCAGGAATTTGGCCTACTGTGCACGTCTCTGGACTGTGGGAGGAAACCAGAGTCTCGGATGAAACCCACGCAAGCATGCAGAGAACATGAAAACTTCCCACCCTTGTCAACCGTGGGACTCAAACCCAGGCCTTTCTTGCTGTGGGGCAGATGTGCCAACTGATAAGACCACTGTGCCGCCCTCGCAGTCTTTTCTTCTTCTTCTCCTTTTTCCCTTTTTCAGGGGTCACCACAGTGAATCATCTGATTCGCACATTTGATTTGGCATGGGACGGTAATTTGAGAAATTTGTCATGAAGAATAAAGTGAAGTTAATAAACCAAGTCGGTCAGGTTTCTTTGCTCTGAAGTTAAAGTTCCAGGAGGAACTCGTGATTTCTGCCGGCGAATAAAACAAATCCTGCGCTACGGTCGGCGAACCCAGTCATAATGCACTTTTAATAAAATGTGATCCAGTTCCATTCTGTTGTAAATTCTGTTTGCAAGGTTCGTTTGAAAGTAAATAAAACAAAATTCGAGTCGTACTTTGGATAACACGATGAGTTACAAAGAAACCTGGAAATCAACGAACCCGTCCAGTTACCGGTTCTGAACCTGGACTTATTAAATCAGCCTGATTTATTTTCCACGTTTTGATTGAAATTAAGCGGTGACTACAAGCTTCCTCGGATTTTTGTGCAACAATGAGAGAGAAAAAAGGAAACAAAAAAGGGAGCGATCCAGAGATGTGAAAAACATCAGGACACGAACTGTCCTGCACCGCCCCGGGATAAGTGCAATCATTTGGCAGAAGCGAATCCCACCCGGTCACTGTCTCGATCGAAGACGGTGTAAAAACGACCAATGAAAATATCACCCAGGATCCACAGAGGACCAGCAGGGGGCGGTATATCCATTGCCATGAAACCAGACAAGCATGCACTCACACCCAGCTTTGTCATCTGAGAGAGAGAGAGAGAGAGAGAGAGAGAGAGAGAGAGAGAGAGAGAGACAGAGAGAGAGAGAGACAGAGAGAGAGAGACAGAGAGAGAGAGAGAGAGACAGAGAGAGAGAGAGAGAGACAGAGAGAGAGAGAGACAGAGAGAGAGAGAGAGAGAGAGAGAGAGAGAGAGAGAGAGAGAGAGAGAGAGACAGAGAGAGAGAGAGAGAGAGAGAGAGAGAGAGAGGTTAATCTACTGCACTGTTTTGAACTTTGGTCCTGAAGTGAGTTCATGCCACACCTTCACTTGAGACAGCGCGAGAACAATCGAGTGATTCTGAACCTTTGGTCCGAGAACCAGAAATCCCCTCATTCAAACAAACAACGACAACAGAAAACGCAGCAGATCCTCGACAGAAAACAGGAAGTGGGATACCTTGACGACGTAGTCCTTTCCGGTCAGATTGAATGTTTTTCCTCCCAGATTGAAAGAAACCACCGGCAGAGACGAAATTTTATCACAACTAATCCAGGACTAGAGAGAGAGAGAGAGAGAGAGAGAGAGAGAGAGAGATGTCATTTACTATCACATATGTGGTAAAAAGTATTTGCCCCCCACCCTTGTACATCATTTGAGATTAAGACGAGATTAAACTTAAAAGAGTAATTTTTTTTGTCACTTGTAGATAGGCCACACCTACAGAGAACAATTAGATACCACCCTTTGCAGTTCCCGTGAGAAACACCTGTACACTCAGAGGCAACAGCCATCCCCGTTACCACCTTCCAGCCGCTTCTCTCCCTCGTCCTAAAGTCTCGATTTTATTCTCTCCCAGGCAGTAAACGAGAAGTTATTCCAGAGAGGAAGTAAAGCTGTGAAACGGGAACTGAGGAAATGCCAGAGCGTAGATGTGACCTGATCGATCATTGGAGGAATCATTCCAGAATCAGGATTTGTTTTTTTATGAGCCTGAGAGAATCATATGTTCTGCTGTAAGGAGTGCTAGAGACCGGCACAGACAGGAAGAGACGAATAACGGCGTGAAGACCAGAAACCTGAATGAAATCTGGTGGCGTATCGATCTGCAGTGAAATGAACGGCGGTGCCCTGGTGTGGGCGGGTACCGAGATGATGGAAACTCCTCGTATTGGTACTCTCCTTCATGTCTCCTGAGGAGAATCAGTTGATTGACGGAGTTCTGGAAAGGTTACCCGAGAAGGAGTGCTACATCAACGGCCTTTAAATTGAACCGTCGACGACCGAAGATCCTCTGTGTGTTTTATCTTCCGTTATCGTCTCATTCTGGATCGATATAAATGTTTCCTGGTGAAAACGCCCCAGCCCGTGGGTTCAGAGTAATATCATGGCAGCCGGTGCTGGGCTCAGCACTTGCTTACAGGAGGAAACTCGTGGCTTCAGAGGACATTGTGGAGCCGATACCATTTTATTTCCAACAGACACCACTGTGTTACATATTTATTTAAATATTATATTCAATATACCTCAGAACTTTAGCAAGGTGCGGTGGCGTGGGTGATGGTGGTGGTGTGTGTGTGTGTGTGTGTGGGTGTGTGTGTGTGTGTGTGTGTGTGTGTGTGTGGTGCTCACCACCCCCATGATCAGAGGAATCGCTCCTATGGCTTTGTTGAGAGCTTGAATCTCCTGCACAGGCCCCGTGATCAAGGACGTTCCTGTGTCCACTACTGCCTGGCAACCGCCCTTACACAGAGTCAGCATGCTTCCCACCTTCACTCTGCATCAACACACACACACACACACACACACACACACACACACACACACAGCATTTAAGTTTACATTTGGGTACATTTATTCCTTAATCACATTTGGAGACGCCCTTATCCAGAGTGAGCTGCATTTTCATAACTAAGCAGTGAACAGAAACTCAGCACCTTCCAATCGGTGAACACACGCCGTCTTACACTTATTTAATTCTCCCAGGATGCACTGCGTTTTATTTTTTAATCAATGATTTGCCTTTCCTGTTTCTTCAAGCTTTGCTTTTTAAAGTCACCACTTAAATTTATTTACAGCATTAACGTAGGCCCATTCATTAAGCCCAACGCTGTTCTCTCATATTTATTTTCTCACTTTATTTAAAAAGAAACACTTGAAATTAACAAGCTACCTCAAAGCGTTCACCAATATCATGACATCATGCACGCAATAAAACCTTCACATTTCATATCATATATTTAAAATGTTAATCAGGGACGAGAACACAGTTTCCGTGGATAGGGTGGTACCACCATCCCTGAGGCCACCAGGAGATCTGAGGTTCCTTTGAATTATGTGACTCGTGCAACCTTTTCAACCTATTCTACATGCAGGAGGTGGGGAGATCCTCCCATTTTATTCTTTTATTACAAACGATTCCTCCATGTTTTCTTCCCACAAAACAGTAATTTCGACTAGCGGCGGGCTTCTGATAGTGTTAGATGACTGTGCGTGATACGTGAGGAACTGTAAGGCTTTCTTGAGGTCAACTGGAACCTGTCATGTTACGGCACTCTGTAGCAAACTTTGTTTAAGTGAGGATGATGACCAGCACGTGACTCTGAAGCATGCGTGTTGTACCCGTGCCTTGTTCACTGCTTCACACTGGCCTTTCATGCAGGCAGCATATTGTACATGCTTGCATCTGTTTCCACAGAAACCAGGTTCATAAACACAGTAATCTAACACGCTATAAAACATAGCTCTTCATACACTCATTACAAAAATATGAACTCTAATTTCTTCTCATAAATAATGATAAACGGAATCACGTAATGTCTTATTTCATTATATTAAATTATAAAATTTATTAGGTTTTTTTTTAGCCATATGATGAAGTTATGGGAAAGAATAGTGGAAGCTAGACTAAGGGCAGAGGTCAGCATTTGTGAACAACAGTTTGGTTTCCTGCCAAGAAAGAGCACCACAGATGCAGTGTTTGCTTTGAGGATGTTAATAAAGAAGTACAGAGAAGGTCAGAGGGAGCTGCATTGTGCCTTTCTGGATCTGGAGAAAGCATATGACAGGGTGCCAAGAGAGGAACTGTGGTATTGCATGAGGAAGTCTGGAGTGGCAGAGAGGTATGTTAGAGTGGTGCAGGACATGTATGAGAGATGTAAGACAGTGGTGAGGTGTGCTGTAGGTGTGACAGAGGAGTTCAAGGTGGAGGTGGGACTGCATCAAGGGTCAGCTCTGAGCCTGTTCTTGTTTGCTATGGTGATGGACAGGCTGACAGACAAGGTGAGCCAAGATTCCCCATGGACTATGATGTTTGCAGACGCATTGTGATCTGTAGTGAGAGCAGAGAACAAGTGGAGGAAAATCTAGAGAGGTGGAGGTATGCCCTGGAAAGGAGAGGAATGAAGGTTAGCCTCAGTAAGACAGAATACATGTGTGAACCACAGGGAGCCAAGAGGAACGGTGATGTTACAGGGAGCAGAGATAAGGAAGGTGGAGGATTTTAAGTACTTAGGCTCAACAATCCAGAGCAATGGAGAGTGTGGAAAAGAGGTGAAGAAGTGTGTGCAGGCAGGTTGGAATGGTTGCAGAAAAGTGTCCGGTGTGATGTGTGATAGGAAGGTATCGGCAAGAATGAAAGGAAAAGTGTACAAGACGGTGTTGAGGCCAGCGATGTTGTATGGTTTAGAAACAGTGGCCCTGAGGAAAAGACAGGAGGCAGAGCTGGAGGTAGCAGAGATGAAAATGTTGAGGTTCTCTTTGGGAGTAACGAGGATGGATAGGATCAGGAATGAGTCCATCAGAGGGACAGCACATGTTAGATGTTTTGGAGACAAAGTCAGAAAGGCTAGATTGGGATGGTTTGGACATGTACAGAGCAGGGATAGTGAGTATATTGGTAGTAGGATGCTGAGGTTGGAACTACCAGGCAGAAGGTCTAGAGGAAGACCAAAGACAAGATTTATGGATGTGATGAAGGAGGACATGAAGGTAGTTGGTGTAAGAGAAGAAGATACAGAGGATCGGGTGAGATGGAGGCAGATGATTCACTGTGGCCACCCCTGAAGGGAACACCCGAAGGGAAAAGAAGATTAGTGTTTTTATACACACAACTGACATAGAAAAGAACCAAACTGTTTATATTAAACAAAAAGTAAATACATTTTACACCTCAAGTTCTGCTGTAATATTTTATCTTCTAATCCATTTACTCCAGTGAGAACCACTTCATACAGAATTATTAATATTTATAATCTAATATGAATAATAACAGCATTATAAATGTACGAATATAGCACACAAAGCCTTCAGGTCATGTGATTACAGTCGGGTAACAAACACCGGAGGAGTGCAGTGTGTCCTGATACGAGACGCACCGTCAAATCACTTCTATTAAAAATCAATAATCACATGAGGATTGAGAAGAAACTTAGAACTACAGTTTGTGTGTTACACAAGAGAAAATACAGAGGGGAAAACACACAAACACACACACACACACACACACAGAGTGAAAGAGAGAGAGAGAGAGAGAGAGAGAGAGCACGAGAGAGAGAGAACAGAGAGAATGCAGAAACATACGGTTATTTTCATATTCTGTTTAATACTAAAGTGGAAATGGAACTGATAAAGTTTCGGCTTAGGGGTTAAAGAAGACGACACAGCTGGGGACATGAACAAAGGTGACTTAAAATAAGTGTGCGTATGTGTGTGTGTGTCCTTACGAGTCCATCTTAATCTGCCAGTACGCTTTACGGGTGACATTTAGGTAGTGAAGATCTCCATCAAAATACTTCTGATCAACTCCACCCAGCATCAACTCACCCCCAATCTCCGCTTCAGGGTCCCTACACACACACACACAGAGAGAGAGAGAGAGAGAGAGAGAGAGAGAGAGAAAGAGAGAGAGAGAGAGAGAGAGAGAGAGAGAGAGAGAGAGAGAGAGAGAGAGAGAGTTAATTGTGAACTTTATCCATCAGAAATGAGCACTGTAGTGAATTAGAGGAGTTTTTAGGGGACTTTCGACAGAAACACTGGAATCATTCAAAAAAAATCTTGAGATTAAAGGAAGAGATGAACCTGAGGCTTCACATACCTGGTCAAAGAACAAAAAATGTGTGAAGTGTTGAAGGGAGATCTGTCTGTACAAAATCGAGAAAACACCCGAGCTGAAAATCAAGCTACTGCTGCTGCATGTCTTGATGCAAAGCAACCATGTGGCATCTGTTCGCACTCATCACGAGCAGAGGGATCAGAACCCATAACCTACTTTTGTGACAAAGTATTTTAACTTAGCCACCAAGGTCATGCCATTCATCCACCCATTTGTTTTATGCTTATCCATGGTTGGGTCACGGAGGTAAAAAGTTCTAGGAGGGAAACGAAGGCATCTCCCCAGCAACACTCTCCAGCGCCTCCTTGGGGGATCCCAAGGCATTCCCAGGCTAGAAAGGATATATAATCCCTCCAGCAAGTCCTGGGTCTTCCTTGGGGGCCTGCTCCCAGTTTGGATGTGGATGGAAAGCTACATACGGGAGGTGACCAGGAGACATCCTAATCAGATAGCCGAACCACCTCAGCTGGCCAGTTCTTATGTGAAAAGGCAGCGGCCACTTCAAAAACAGCCACCTTTACACTGTGTCTGGGTTGAAGTACACCCATGATCCTGGGAGTTATGTTGTTTGGGGTACCATCCCCGAATAGAATCCCTCAAGGCAAATTAGTCTCAGACAAGGGGTCAGACAAAGAGCTGTTCAAGACCTTCAATGGAGATGGAGTGGCACCAAAAAGATGCAGCCGCCCCCACTAGAAAAGAGAAACTCCACCTGGAGCTCAGCCCAAGAAAACCCCACAGGAAGCCACCTGCATATGGGCACACCACCTGTGGGAAGGATGTTTTAAGTTGAATGTAACTTGACCTGGATTGTAGGCAAAGGCAGAGGACTGGGTTTGCTGATACCCAGCGATACAAACTCGCTCGAGTTTCATTAATACTAGGCTCAAAAATCTTGTGGAGTTGACCTTGTTCAATGCTCTGCTTCTGGAAGAAAGTTCATGAAAACACGTGCACACACCATCCTTGGAAGAGGTAACAAACTAAACTTTCCCCATTAGGCAGGGACTTGGCAACCGTATACAAGAGCCACCAGAAGATTGAAGTGAAGCCAGACCTGTTGAGGTAAAAGGAGAAGATGTTCTGCTTTAGGAGTTTGGCCGCCATGATGGAGTCGAACACGGGAGGGAATCCACCTACTGACAGGATGGGATATGCCAAGCCAAGCACGCCATCAAACTTCGCCATGGCGAACACCAGGCCTGGCTGCTTCACCGCCTCACCAAACATCTGGCTCTTTATACTCAAATCTGCCAGCTGTAACCACACACACACACACACAATTCAATAACAGCTTGGTGTTATTAAAGGTTATTAAACCATCTGAAGGCAGGAGACTCACTGTGACAGTGTCCTGACTGAAGAAACCTTCCAGACTTCCTCTCCCGTACTGAATGGAGAACTTGCTATCGTTCTTGACATAGCTACTCGATTTTCTGGAGTCATAACGATGGTGGAACCCTGAGAAAGACAGAGTTTATTCTTAGTGGTTCAGTAATTCTGTCAAAACTCTATTCTGTAGCGAGTGATGGGCATGGCCCGTTTGGCTCGGTTTACTCACAGCAGGCTATATCGAAGAAGGAGCAGTTGATGGAGGGAACCCACAGGTTGGAGGAACCAGTGTCGAACAAGACAGAGAAGTTCTGCGGCGGTGTCCCGAGGCTAATCACGCCAAAATACTGAGCCTGATGACAACACAATAATAAAAAGTTTGTTAGATTTCTATCGCTGCAAGTCTCTGAGAGTTTCCTCTCATGAAACAGCAAATACAAGATGATGAGATGTTTTTACAGATCGATGAAGGACATCACACTTTTTATTCATTTAGACTTCGATTTAAAACACATTCGGAAACTCTGCAGTAAGTAAAAATCAGTCCGGAAGCGTTTCTGCTGCTTACGTCCATATAGTTTGAAAGTTTCTCCACAGGATCCTGAGTAGCATCCCTGCTCCACACCACATCACCACCTTTCTCCACCCACAATTTCAGCTGGTCCTCTGTGAGAGC
>CM045731.1:72348916-72381416 GCA_024760905.1 Plotosus lineatus
TATCGAAGCATCCTGGGCCTCCGTAACACCTCAGCAGTGCCACAGGCTGATTGGCTCCATGCCACGCCCGCATTGAAGCAGTCATTTCTGCAAAAGGATTCCCCACCAAGTATTGAGTGCAGAACTGAACATAATTATTTCAAGGTTGACTTTTTTTTGTATTAAAAACACTTTTTTATTGGTCGGATGAAATATGCTAATTTTTTGAGATAGGAATTTTGGGTTTTTCTTTACTTTTTGCCAAAATTATCAATATTAAAACAATAAAAGACTTGAACTACTTCAGTTGTGTGTAATGAATCTAAAATATACGAAAGTCTAACGTTTATCAGTACATTACAGAAAATAATGAACTTTATCACAATATGCAAATTTTTTGAGAAGGGCTAGTATATATATCTTCTTCTTTTCTGCTTTTTCCCGTTCTCGAGAGTTGCCATAGCGAATCATCTGATTCGCACGTTTGATTTGGCAGAGGTTTTTACGTCGGATGCCCTTCCTGTCACAACCCTTTTAGCAAGGGACAGAAACACGCTGACGGCTTTGCAGCTCCTCTTTATGAAAGTCAGCAATGGTTCTTTTACATCAACCTCTCACCATAGACAGGGAGAGACATGGCCCGCCTTTGATAACCCAGTTAGCTGCACTGGGGGGGACAGTGACAAACTTGTGGGGACTCGAACCCCCAACCTTAGGATCAGCGATCCTGTGCCCTATCCACTAGACCACTACTGCCCCCCACACACACATATATATATATATATTTATATATATATATATATATAAATCAAACTAAAGCTTGATCTGCTTGAGCACAGAGCTGAGCGATCAAGGGGGACAATCTTCTAGCACCGAGAAGAGTATAGCCTGTGATTAAATGGAAATGATTAAATGTGTGTGTGTGTTTAGCACTCTACCTCGCGTGTTTGAGCCATGCCCATCTCCAACACGCATTTCAACGTGTAACTCTTTTCTGAGAGACCATAGCACTAAAATAAAAACCACAGAAAAGTGAAAAAGTCTCTCACAACACAAACCATAACATAATGTACAGTATTCAATCATTTTTTCACTTAATTTGAGGAGCTATGATATGAGATATGGGAACGTTAACTTCTGTTCAAAAGACGACGGAACAGATTAAGACCATTTACATTATTTGTAATGGGAAAAGCGGATTGGGAATCCAAACAAATCGGAATCCGAGCAGCCGTCTGGAATGGATTAAGTTCGAGTACCGAGGCTCTACATTTTTGTCAGTCGGGGGGGTCGATCCTACTTCATGGAAATTGGTGGTCGCGGGGTCTTGGTCCTCATTAACCTCAAAGTGAGGGATCGCTGATTTTATATATATATATATATATATATATATAGATATATATATAGATATATATATATATATATATATATATATATATATATATATATATAGATAGATAGATAGATAGATAGATAAATTCATATGCAAGTATATCACCTATATACATTTACATACATATATATATATATATATATATATATATATATATATAAAATGCAGCCGTGAGGGGGAGCACAAACCAGTGTCTCTCCCTCACGCCGGTCCCAAGCCCGGATAAATGCAGAGGGTTGCGTCAGGAAGGGCATCCGGCGTAAAACAAATGCCAAATAACTTATGCGAATCACAAGAAAGAATGACATACCGGATCAGTCGAGGCCCGGGTTAACGATTGCCATCAGTGCTGTCAACCAACAGAGTGCTGATGGAAATTGGACTACTGTTGGTCGAAGACGTCGAAGAAGGAGAGGCGTGTCCGTTGCCAGAGAGAAAAGAGGAAAGGCATGAGTCTAGGACTGAAAGTAGGGACTTTGAATGTTAGAACTATGGCAGGAAAAGGTAGAGAGCTGGCTGACATGATGCAGAGGAGGAAGGTGGACATACTGTGTGTTCAGGAGACCAGGTAGAAAGGTAGCAAGGCTAGAAGCTTAGGAGCAGGGTTTAAGCTGTTTTTTCATGGTGTGGATGGGAAGAGAAATGGAGTCGGAGTCATCTTGAAGGAAGAGTTTGTCAGGAATGTTCTAGAAGTGAAAAGAGTGTCGGACAGAGTGATGAGTCTCAAGTTAGAAATTGAAGGTGTGATGTTCAATGTTGTTAGTGCTTATGCCCCACAGGCAGGATGTGAGCGAGAAGAGAAGGAGAGATTCTGGAGGGAGTTAGATGAAGTGATGCAGAGTAACCCCAGAGGTGAAAGAGTGGTCATTGGGGCAGATTTCAATGGACATGTTGGTGCAGGAAACAGAGGGGACGAGGAAGTGATGGGTAGGTTTGGTATCCAGGACAGGAACGCAGAAGGACAGATGTTGGTAGATTTTGCAAAAAGGATGGAAATGGTTGTGGTGAATACTTTCTTCCAGAAGAGACAGGAGCATAGGGTGACTTATAAAAGTGGGGGTAGGAGCACACAGGTAGACTACATCTTGTGTAGGCGATTTCATTTGAAGGAAGTCAGTGGCTGCAAAGTAGTAGTGGGTGAGAGTGTTGCCAAACAGCATGGGATGGTGGTGTGCAGGATGATGCTGATGGTGAGGAAGGTGAAGAAGGCAAAGGCAGAAGACAAAGTGGTGGAAGCTGAAAAAGGAAGAGTGTCGGGTTGTCTTCAAGGAGGAGTTGAAACAGGCTTTGGGTAGTCAGGAAGTGCTTCCAGATGACTGGGCAACAACAGCTAATGTGATCAGGGAGACAGGTAGGAGAATACTTGGTGTGTCATCTGGAAGGAAAGTAGATAAGGAGACTTGGTGGTGGAATGAGGAAGTGCAGGACATTGAGAAAAGCAGAAAACCGAAGAGAGTAAACAGGAGTACAGGGAGACACAGCGGTAAGCAAAGGTAGCAGCAAAGGTAGCAGTGTCAAAGGCCAAACAGAGGGCGGATGATGACTTGTATGCTAGGTTGGAAAGTAAAGAGGGAGAAAATTATTTATACAGGTTGGCACAGCAGAGAAATAGAGATGGGAAGGACGTGCAGCAAGTTAGATTGATAAAGGACAGAGAGGGAAATGTATTGACTGATGACAGAAGTGTGCTGGGAAGATGGAAAGAGTACTTTGAAGAGCTGATGAATGAGGAAAATGAGAGCGAAAAAAGAGTAGAAGAGGTGACTGTTGAGGACTTGGAAGTAGCAAAGATTAGTAAGGGTGAAGTGAGGAGGGCATTGAAGAGGATGAAGAATGGAAAGGCAGTTGGTCCTGATGACATACCGGTGGAGGTATGGAAGTGTCTAGGAGAGGTTGCAGTAGATTTTCTGACAAGAACATTCAACAAGGTCTTAGAGAGTGAGAGGATGCCGGAGGAATGGAGGAGAAGTGTGCTGGTGCCCATTTTTAAGAACAAGGGAGACGTGCAGAGTTGTGTCAACTACAGAGGGATAAAGTTGATGAGCCATACAATGAAGTTATGGGAAAGAATAGTGGAAGCTAGACTAAGGGCAGAGGTCAGCATTTGTGAACAACAGTTTGGTTTCATGCCAAGAAAGAGCACCACAGATGCAGTGTTTGCCTTGAGGATGTTAATGGAGAAGTACAGAGAAGGTCAGAGGGAGCTGCATTGTGCCTTTGTGGATCTGGAGAAAGCATATGACAGGGTGCCGAGAGAAGAACTGTGGTATTGCATGAGAAAGTCTGGAGTGGCAGAGAAGTATGTTAGAGTGGGGGGCAGGACATGTATGAGAGATGTAAGACAGTGGTGAGGTGTGCTGTCGGTGTGGGAGAAGAGTTCAAGGTGGAGGTGGGACTGCATCAAGGGTCAGCTCTGAGCCTGTTCTTGTTTGCTATGGTGATGGACAGGCTGACAGGCAAGGTTAGACAAGATTCCCCATGGACTATGATGTTTGCAGATGACATTGTGATCTGCAGTGAGAGCAGAGAACAAGTGCAGGAAAATCTAGAGAGGTGGAGGTATGCCCTGGAAAGGAGGGGAATGAAGATTAGCCTCAGTAAGACAGAATACATGTGCATGAATGACAAGGACCCAGGAGGAACGCTGAGGTTACAGGGAGCAGAGATAAGAAAGGTGGAGGATTTTAAGTACTTAGGCTCAACAATCCAGAGCAATGGAGAGTGTGGAATAGAGGTGAAGAAGCATGTGCAGGCAGGTTGGAATGGTTGGAGAAAAGTGTCCGGTGTGATGTGTGATAGGAGGGTATCGGCAAGAATGAAAGGAAAAGTGTACAAGACGGTGTTGAGGCCAGCGATGTTGTATGGTTTAGAAACAGTGGCCCTGGGGAAAAGACAGGAGGCAGAGCTGGAGGTAGCAGAGATGAAAATGTTGAGTTTCTCTTTGGGAGTAACGAGGATGGATAGGATCAGAAAGGAGCACATCAGAGGGACAGCACATGTAAGATGTTTTGGAGACAAAGTCAGAGAGGCTAGATTGAGATGGTTTGGACATGTACAGAGGAGGGATAGTGAGTATATTGGTAATAGGATGCTGAGGCTGGAACTACCAGGCAGAAGGCCTAGAGGAAGACCAAAGAGACGATTCATGGATGTGGTGAAGGAGGACATGAAGGTCGTTGGTGTAAGAGAAGATGCAAAGGATAGGGTGAGATGGAGGCAGATGATTCGCTGTGGCGACCCCTGAAGGGAAAAGCCGAAAGGAAAGAAGACCTCCTCTACACGAGTATTGCACTGTGCAGGAAGATAGTTTGAGTGATGTTTATTCATTTATTCAGTCAGTGTGTGTGATGGTGATGGTTACATGTTTAACAGCCTGTGGGTAAAAGCTGTTTTTGAGTCTGTTAGTTTTTGTTTTAAAGGATCCTGTATCCTTTTCCTGTGGGAAGAGGAGAGAAAAGGGTTATGTCTGGGATGTGTTGGGTCCCTGATAATTCCACTGGCTCTCGTCTGACGTCCGTCAGTGTAAATGTCACTCGGGGGGGAGTGTCGTTTCAATCACCTGCTGTGCCATCCTCACCACCCACTGCAGGGCCTTCCTGTATTCTGCAGTACAGATACTGAACCACACTGACAGCAGTAGGTCAGGAGGATCTCGATGGCAGAGCAGTAAAGGATTGTCAGTAGGGGTCTGTGTAGATGGGCATGTTGGCGCTTCCTGAGGAAGTACTTCCTAAGTTGTGCTTTCCCCACCGGGTGGGAGATGTTTGTGGTCCAGGTGAAGTCTGCAGTGATGTGGGCTCCAAGAAACTTGAAGCACTCCACCCTCTCTACCTCCTTCCCATCAATGTAGAATGTAGTGCTCAGTTTATTTCAATCCCCTGAAGTACATTTGAGGAGAAGAGGAGAGAGCTAAGAATACACCCCTGTGGTGTTCCGGATGAGAGTTGAGGAAACGTATTCTCCTATCCTGACATTTGGAGGTCTGTTGAGAAAGTCCACAGGAGCACAGGGAGCTCCATAGGCCCAGATTGCCCAACTTCTGACCTGGTTTATGTGGCTCGACTGTGTTAAAAGCAGCACCGAAACCTTAGAACAGCATCCTCACATAGGAGTTGCTGCTGTCCAGATGTGTTAGGGCTGTGTGGAGGTCTGTATTGATGTGTTAACCTGTTTGCTCTGTATTCAAACTGATGTGGATCAAGATCAGCTGGGATGGCAGTCTTAATGTGAGACAAAACAAGTCCCTCAAAACATTTGATTATTATTATCATTACTAAAATATAAATAAATTGTTCTGTAAAATAAAATCAGGTAAAGGATAACCACGACACACATGATCACACTTGCTTTTCTTTATTGAGATTATTACACTTATATAATGTAATAATATACAAGATATATATTAAATTCCAAGTACAGGTAGTGTCCAACTTACGACCACATTTGGTTCTGACCAACATGCCAGAGGACGGTTTGGACGCAAGTCGGGTCTAGTACATACAAGTTGTAAGTATACTTTTTTCTTGTTAGAATTTGCTCTCTCTAATCTTTCCGTTTGTTTGTTTGTATCTACAATCAATCACTAATACACACACACAAACACGCATATATTCTTCTACATTTGATTTTTTTTGTCTCCCTCTAGTATTTTTCATTAATTCTGCATTAATGTAAATTCGTTTAGCCTTTGTATATAATGTGAACATTTTTTTTCTTGTGATCAATGTTTGAATCTTTTTCTTTTTAAATACATGTACATGGTTTAGCCCATTTGATACTCACAAATAGGCTAAATTCAGCTAGGCTAGGCGGAAGATATTCACGTACATGATACTCAAATATATCACCTATTTATTAATTTTATTATTAGTCATGGTTGGTCGTAAACTCACTCGTAAGTTGCGTAGGTCGTAAGTCGGCGACTACCTGTATTATGACAGAGTACACATGTAACATCACATAAATCAACAAAAAATATTTATGGCAACATAATACATCAATTTTATCATTAATAATAAATAGAAATGATGACGTAAGAAAATAAAGTGACAGTGTTCAGTCATTATAAATCCCTGCATCGGCACAGACCCAGTTCCGATTCTTCATGGGTGTAACGGAACCTCCATGTTTATGCTCAGCTTCATTTTTGTTGATAATGCTTTCCTGGCACGAATCCTCTCTGTGGGTCATATAACCCACGTACTGTACTGTTTACAGCTGAGCTTACATTAAGAAAACTCAACAAGTACAATAACAACCACAACCATGTGCTTATCTGGTAAATCAAATTAAATTAAAAACAGTACTATGGCAACCACTAAACTTGTACTTAAGTTCAACTAATATACAAATAAACTAAGAAAAATCAACAGTTCATGAGGGATTGATTGATGTGTAACACTGAAAAGATTAAGAATCACACGACAATCACTACAGGCTTCCTTTGCTAAAGATCTAAAGATTATTTATAATGATAATAATAAATACAGAACTTATTAAAACCCATATACTGATTATAGAATGGACTAAACTGTAGAAAGAGATATCTGAATATACATTAAAATAGCTGTTACACAACCTTTATAATGTCATTATAATGTTAAAAGACAACGCTGCAGCTCATGTCAATGTTTCTAAGCCGTTTCCATGGTGATCCAGCTGCACTGAAATTAAAACAATCGATAAATGTTGATAAATTTGCTTCTGAGAATTTTGAATCATTAATGAATCGAAAGGGCCACAATTAGACACACACACACACACACACACACACACACACACACACGGTTCAATATTATCAAATACGCAGTTCTAACAGCTTACACACTCGTACCTGCAGCACACACACTTCCACGTCAGTGTCATGGCTGTGATGAGCACACTCACCACGTGAATCATTCCTCTGCACCAATCAGAAGGCAGCTGCAGATTCTGGAGGTAGCTTCACATGTGACTTTTACAATACATGCAAAGGAGTAAATCTTTTCAGACACGGCGGACTGTTCGCAGTTTGTTCATCTCGTAACACTGTAAATGATTTCAACGGTTCTCTCAGAATTAACAAATATTTAGGCTTTGACTGATTCAAATGATTCATTTCACAGCAAAAAATGTCAATGATTCAATTGATTCAAATGACTCATCCCACAGATAAGGCAGAAATTAATCACCAAGCAACAGCAACCAATTCCACAAATAAAGGCATGCTGTCATTACAAGGGTCGCCATGTTTGTTGATGCCAGTGCAGTAGTAATGGAGTAGTGGTGTTGATCATCCTTACCGAATACTTAGTGTGTATGTAATATGTTATGTTTACAATGGTAAAGACGCTTTTTTGAACTTAAATGACCACAATAAGCACAAAACCGGTAACTGGATTGCAAGCGTGCATTACTAGCAGGGGCTGAGTTTCTAAAGTTAGCAATCATTTTCCACCGGAAGTGACATTAACAAGTTGGGTGGGGTTGATGATTCTTGTGGAGACAGTGGAACATTGTATTCTCGTGATTCGGAGGACGCGACGCTACAGGGCCGAGCGCGACAGTGAATCCAAAATGCTAATCAGCTCATGTATTGCTGACGTGCTTTTGCTGCCGTCAGTCGATTTAGAAACAGAAATAAATGCTTTCCATGAATTCTGTGCTTGGTGTTTGTGCAGCACAACACTGACCATAATGTGTTATGATGCAGGGGGTCAGTTCAACAAGTTGACGTCACTACCATAAAGGCGACGTGTCTCTGAGAACACTCAGTCGTAACAATCGTGCGCACTTTTAAAGCAACTGCTGGTGTTAGAGGAGATCGTTTTAAATAGCCAGTAACACTAATTCACCACAGTACAGTTTAACAGTGATGCACAAGTAAATATGGAAACATGTGTGGACGGTGTCGGCTGAAACGTTTGAAACAGACATCTTTATTTTTATATGGGAAGATACACAGTTCTTAAACTCCCTCCAGTATACTCTGCACCTGACTCCACCCCCCTGAACCGAAAAAAAAAAAAACATTCCCTTCTACTTTGTAAAGTGCATTCAGAGGAGCTGGGGCTGATGAAGCAGCAGCTGAGCATGGAGTAATGAGATCCCCGACTGTGGCTTCAGGACTGCAGTGTGAGGATCAGTTGAGGATTACAGACGTGTATGTGTGAGTGTGCGTGCGCACATGCAGCAGAAGCAGGAAAAACCACATCACACAACTGATCCCTGGGTCTCAAAACAACATAACTGTTTAAACACAAACACAAGCTGCCGGTATGTATGTATGTATGTATGTATGTGTGCATGTGTGTATATGTGTGTGTGAGAACAGCGCTTGTGAAAAAGACCTAGCTGTGATTATTCTGGCTGTTGATAACACTTCCACCAGGGGGCGTAATATGGATGGAGTCCAGGATTGGCCTCAAGACCTGCCCAAACGGCCTGGCAGGCGCACACACACACACACACACACACACACACACACACACACACACACACACATGGTTAAACAGAATCTAATAAGAACAGCAGCAGCAACAACAATGATGAGGATAATAATAATAATTATAATCATAATTTTTTCGTCCTCGCTGTGTCCCGCTCGTTTCATCTCTAACACACCTCTGGATCTGACAGCAGACATGTTAAAGAGTCTGTGTATGAGTGTGTGAGAGAGACGAGAAAAAATATAGACAAGGTGATATAAAAGTGTCTTCACGGTGTTTATTCTGGGATGTTTCATCAGGTAATGTGAGGTCAAAGTGTTTATTACGGCACCAAGGGGCCAGAAGCTTCATGCGATCACTTCTGAGTGCTGGTAAATGTTAACTTTAGACTTCAGCCATGTTACTTCAGTACCGCCAATGCATCAGAGCATGCTGTGCTATATTTATCTACTACAACTAGTCCTCACTTAACGATGAACTCATTAACGACGACTCGGAGTTACGACGGCCCGTTCAAATTTGTCAAAAATTATAAAAAATATACTTTTACTGTTGACAAGTCACAGCAGAAACAAAGCAGTCGAGTTGTGAGTGTGTGCATATGTTCACGCATACCCAGTGTCGGCAGCATCTCCCATCCAGCCTCTCTGCACACACACACACACACACACACACACACACACACACAGCCAAATTTACATTTAATGTTGAATTTTCAATACAAACGTTATTACTGCACTGTATTATTTGTTCTGTATGTTTTGTCACTTTGTTTTAATAATTTTATCAAAATTGTTTTTATTTTTCACTACCATTCATAAAATACTAATCATAATCTTTTTATTTATGAACAATGTACATTATGTACATACAAAAGTTTCATGTATTGGAAATGCCAAGAAAGTAAACATGAAGAAAAGATAAAAATATGCTTGTACACACGCAAAAGCTAAATGAAAGTAAAATTTTCAATGTAATTCTTAAAAGTTTACACATATTCTTAAAAAAGCCAATAGAAGGTAAAGAAAGAGATAAAGGTAAGGAAGTACAGTACAGTATCAATGGCCCATACGTATGCAATACAGTAGCCTACTGTACAGTGGGGGTCAATAAGTATTGGGCAATGTAAAAATGTTCAAGTTCACCCATTTAAAAATATAAGAGAGGTTTGTAATTTTCATCATAGGTACACATCAAGCTTGAGAGACAGAATGTAAAAAAAATCCAGGAAATCACATTGTATGATTTTTAAACAATTTATTTGTGAAAATGGGAGGCCAATACGTATTGGGCAGCTAGAAAACAAACATTATTTCGGCCCCCACTCATTAACAGTATGAATGACACCTGTTTGAACCTATTAGATGCATAAGAGACACCTTCAAACCTGCACACACCATCAAACTGTCAAACTGCAGTCTTCACCATGACCAAGACAAGAGAGCTTTCCCAAAGACACCAGAGATAAAATTGTCCAACTGCACAAAGCTGGGATGAGTCAAACTGCAATTGGTAAACAACTTTGTGAGAAAAGATCAACAGTTGGAAACATTATTAGAAAATGGAAGAAGTATAACATCACTGACAACCTCCCTAGGAGTGGAGCTCCATGCAAGATCTCACCTCGTGGGGTTCAAAGGATCCTGAGAACAGTGAGTAATCAGCCCAGAACTACACAGACGGCAGGAACCACCGTCACAAAGATGACAATAACTAACACACTACGTCGTCATGAGATGAAATCCTGCATTGCCCGAAAGGTTCCCCTACTAAACAAAAAACATGTAAAGGCCCGTTTGAAATATGCTAAAGACCATCTGGACGATCCAGAGGAGGATTGGGAGAATGTGATGTGGTCAGATGAGACCAAAATTGAACTTTTTGGTTGAAACAGCACTCGCCGTGTTTGGAGGAAGAAGAATGTTGAGTTGCATCCCAAGAACACCAGACTTACTGTGAAGCCTGGGGGTGGACACATCATGCTTTGAGGATGCTTTTCTGCAAATGGGACAGGAAGACTGCATCGTATCAATGGCAACATGAATGGGGCCATGTATTGTGACATTTTGGGTAAAAACCTCCTTCCCTCGTTCAGAACATTAAAGATGAAACATGGCTGGGTCTTCCAGCATGATAACGATCCAAAGCACACAGCCAAGAAAACCAAGGAGTGGCTCTGTAAAAAAAGCATATCAAGGTTCTGGAGTGGCCGAGCCAGTCTCCAGACCTCAACCCAATCGAAAACCTGTGGAGGGAATTAAAACTTCGAGTTGCCAAGTGACAGCCCTCAAACATAACAGCTCTAGAGAAGATCTGTGCAGAGGAGTGGGCCAAGATACCAACTAAAGTGTGTGTAGACCTGGTCAAGAACTACAGGAACAATTTGACCTCTGTCATTGCCATCCAAGGCTACATTACAAAGTATTAAAAGTAACTTTTGCTGGCTGCCCAATACTTATTGACCTCCCTCACAACTAAATTGTTTAAAAATCATACAATGTGATTTCCTAGATTTTGTTTTTTTACATTCTGTCTCTCAAGCTTGATGTGTACCTATGATGAAAATTACAAACCTCTCTTATCTTTTTAAATGGGTGAACTTGCACATTTTTATGTTACCCATTACTTATTGGCCCCACTGTACAAATACAATCCAAGCAAAATGTCTACCAAAGCGGGGTTCGTTTAACGACGGAAGCGCTTAACGTCAGGGTCTACGGAACATAACACCATCGTTAAGTGAGGACTAGTTGTATGTAATCTCAAAATGGCATGGGGCGGAGTCAAGCATTGCAATAGTTTGACTGAGCACACACCAACATCACTCTGTGTGTGTGTGTGTGTGTGTGTGTGTGTGTGTGTGTGTGTGTGTGTGTGTGTGTGAGTGTGATAAACCTACGTGGACAGCACTTCAGCTGGCAGGTCCGTGATATAAGACGGAATCTTTTGGCCTGTTAGAAACTGAGCCACTTCATTACTGAAGGTGTTACAGTTGTGTTCAAATAACCTGTATCTCTCCCCTCTACACACACACACACACACACACATACACACACACACACACACACACACACACACACACACACAGATACAGAGAGAGAGAGAGAGAGAGGAATAAAAATACTGGAAACTCCTTCTGACCAGTCAGAATACAGTAGGCCCTTGTTATTCGTGGGGGTTTGGTTCTGGCCCCTCCAGCAAATGAAGACAATCCGCGAGTTCTGTACTGGGAAGAAAAACTCCATGTATCATATTACACGCGCGAATAATCATCCGGAAGTAAAATACTATGTATCTATTACATGCGCTAAAATGTGAGGCGCATCACCGAAAGTAGGCGCTTGTCGCACAGACCACTTTTGAGATAAAAGCCAGAAAAGTAAAAATGGTCCATTTTTATTGAAATTTGAATTTTTGCATAAACTATTAAAACAAGTATTCAACTATCACTTGCTCACGTGAAATTGACTAAAACTCACTAAAAATGTATTTTTTTCCCCATTTTTCTGGTGAGTACCCTCATAAAACTAGATAAAAACAGGAGCAAACTTACTGGTTTTCGTTGAAATTATTCACCGAGTTCGGTACAAGACACACTATAATCCATACACCAGAAGAACGGCCGTGAAGATCTGAAACAAGTACACTGATTGGTCAGTTCAGGATTGCACATGCGCAGTGCTCGTCATACGTTAACTTTCGGTTTACTTCCTGATTCTGGTTTACCACATGTGGAATTTATCTCTGACTTTCTCTTCAATAGCAGTCATTATAAGATTGTGAATACACATAATTTATGGAAAAGGTGAGTGAAATGTCCTCTGTGATGGTACAGCATTAGTATAGATGTTAAATTCGACGTGAGAATTGGGCTTTGAAGATGTCGGATTGCTTGGCGTTCTTGAATATTATTTCACCGGTGAGTATTTTTCTCTGCATTCAAATTTTGATTATAGAAGTTTTTTTGACTATTTGATTTGTGTGTAATCTTGTCTGGACTGGACATGCTGGATCGTGGGTTGTTTAGTTTTGTACAAAAATTGGTCAAGACTTGAAAAATTCTTAAATGTTTCATTCCTTTTACAGATGAACAAACTGATGATGATGATGCCATCTGTGTTGATGAAGATTTTGATTTTGATGTTGATGAAGAAGAGGCATCTGTTCATAAAAGTGTGATGAGTGGTGTTTGTGAAGTTGATGTGATCCTTTCTGCTGAGCAGGATATAGATTAAGATGATAATGATGAGGTCAGAGTTGATGAAGCTTACTTGTATAATGAGATCAGAGAGTTTTGTTATATAGTTTTCTTAATTTCAGTGTGATTGTTTGAACCTGATCGTTTTTTTTTTCAATCAGTATCATTTGAAGGCATTTGAACCTTTATATAATGGTCAAAAAGATACATACTGATCTTATTGGAATAAACAAATGAAAAAAAATAGTCGTTTTTTTTTGTTCATTTTTGGGGGTTACCCCAGTGACTGATGGATTCAAAAAGGGTGTGTCAGATTAAAATGAGGATGATTTCTCTTATCATCTCTTCCTAAAACTTTTCCTCGACATGTTTTCTAAAAAATTATATGCCTGAGGTGCATAAAAATGTTTGATTGCTAAGGACTAATGATCTTGGAAGAAGTGCAATCTTTGTGCTCATTTTTCTCTAAAATGACTTTTGAAATGTTTAGTTGAATGCTGACACAAGAAATGGCATAGCAGTTTTCAAGGTATTGACGAACTTTTTGCTGCATTTTGCAGCTTTGGGCCTCCTCTATCTGACTGTGGAGAAAGCTCATTTTTCATTTTTGGACACAAGAGCCTACTTTTGGTGGAGTGGCTCACAAATATGCTTTTTAAACACATTCTATAGACAGTCTTACTCATTATTACAGTATTAATGTAGTAAAATGTAGTAATGATTAAGAAAAACTTTAATTCTGTACTAGGATATTTATTAATAAACTATATAAACATTATAATATATATATATATATATATATATATATATATATATATATATAAATTCAGCCATGAGGACGGGCACAAACAAGTGTTCGTCCTCACACTGGTCCCAAGCCCGGATAAATGCAGAGGGTTGCGTCAGGAAGGGCATCCGGCGTAAAACTTTTGCCAAACTACAGAATGCGAACCGTCAATACAAATTTCATACTGAATCGGTCGAGGTCCGCGTTAACAACGACCGCCATCAGTGCTGTCAACCAAAAGGGTGCTGGTGGAAACTGGACTACTGTTGGTCAAAGAAGGAAAGGCGGGAGGCGTGTCTGTAGGCAGAGAGAGAAGAGGAAAGGCATGAGTCTAGGACTGAAAGTAGGGACTTTGAATGTTGGAACTATTACAGGAAAAGGTAGAGAGCTGGTTGACATGATGCAGAGGAAGAAGGTGGACATACTGCGTGTTCAGGAGACCAGGTCGAAAGGTAGCAAGGCTAGAAGCTTCGGAGCAGGGTCTAAGCTGGTTTTTCATGGTGTGGATGGGAAGAGAAATGGAATAGGAGTCATCTTGAAGGAGGGGATGGTCAGGAATGTTCTAGAAGTGAAAAGAGTGTCAGACAGAGTGATGAGTCTCAAGTTAGAAATTGAAGGCGTGATGTTCAATGTTGTTAGTGCTTATGCCCCACAAGCAGGATGTGAGCTAGAAGAGGAGGAGAGATTCTGGAGTGAGTTAGATGAAGTGATGCAGAGTACCCCAGAGGTGAACGAGTGGTCATTGGGGCAGACTTTAATGGACATGTTGGTGCAGGCAACAGAGGGGACGAGGAAGTGACGGGCAGGTTTGGTATCCAGAGCAGGAACACAGAAGGACGGATGTTGGTAGATTTGAAATGGCCATGGTAAATACTTTCTTCCAGGAGAGACAGGAGCATAGGGTGACTTATAAAAGCGGCGATAGGAGCACCCAGGTAGACTACATCTTGTGTAGCCAATGTAATTTGAAGTAAGTCAGTGACTGCAAAGTTGTAGTGGGTGAGAGTGTTGCCAAACAGCATAGGATGGTGGTGGTGAGATGGTGAGAAAGGTGAAGAAGGCAAAGGTAGAGCAGAAGACAAAGTGGTGGAAGCTGAAAAAGGAAGAGTGTCGGGTTGTCTTCAAGGAGGAGTTGAAACAGGCTTTGGGTGGCCAGGAAGTGCTTCCAGATGACTGGACAACTACAGCCAATGTGATCAGGGAGACAGGTAGGAGAGTTCTTGGTGTGTCCTCTGGAAGGACAGCAGATGAGAAGACTTGGTGGTGGAATGAAGTTCAGGAGTGTGTAAAAAGGAAGAGGTTAGCGAAAAAGTGGCACATTGAGAAAACCGAAGAGAATAAACAGGAGTACAAGGAGACACAGCGTAAGGCGAAGGTAGCGGTGTCAAAGGCCAAACAGAGGGCGTATGATGACTTGTATGATAGGTTGGACAGTAAGAAGGGAGAAAATGATTTATACAGGTTTGCACAGCAGAGAAATAGAGATGGGAAGGACATGCAGCAAGTTAGACTGATTAAGGACAGAGTGGGAAATGTATTGACTGATGACAAAAGTGTGCTGGGAAGATGGAAAGAGTACTTTGAAGAGCTGATGAATGAGGAAAATGAAAGAGAGAGAAAAAAAGAGTAGAAGAGGTGACCGTTGAGGACCAGGAAGTAGCAAAGATTAGTAAGAGTGAAGTGAGGAGGGCATTAAAGAGGATGAAGAGTGGAAAGACAGATGGTCCTGATGACATACCGGTGGAGGTATGGCAGTGTCTAGGAGAGCTGGAAGTACATTTTCTGACAAGAACATTCGCCAAGGTCTTAGAAAGTGAGCAGATGCCGGAGGAATGGAGGAGAAGTGTGCTGGTGCCCATTTTTAAGAACAAGGGAGACGTGCAGAGTTGTGGCAACTACAGAGGGATAAAGTTGATGAGCCATACGATGAAGTTATGAGAAAGAATAGTGGAAGCTAGACTAGGGGCAGGCAGAGGTCAGCATTTGTGAACAACAGTTTGGTTTCATGCCAAGAAAGAGCACCACAGATGCAGTGTTTGCTTTAAGGATGTTAATAGAGAAGTACAGAGAAGGCCAGAGGGAGCTGCATTGTGCCTTAGTGGATCTGGAGAAAGCATATGACAGGGTGCCGAGAGAGGAACTGTGGTATTGCATGAGGAAGTCCGGAGTGGCAGAGAAGTATGTTAGAGTGGTGCAGGACATGTATGAAAGATGCAAGACAGTGGTGAGGTGTGCTGTCGGTGTGACAGAAGAGTTCAAGGAGGAGGTGGGACTGCATCAAGGGTCAGCTCTGAGCCCCTTCTTGTTTGCTATGGTGATGGACAGGCTGACAGATGAGGTTAGACAAGATTCCCCATGGACTATGATGTTTGCAGATGACATTATGATCTGCAGTGAGAGCAGAGAACAAGTGCAGGAAAATCTAGAGAGGTGGAGCTATGCCCTAGAAATGAGGGGAATGAAGGTTAGCCGGAGTAAAACAGAAAACGTGTGTGAACGACAAGGACCCAAGAGGAACGGTGAGGTTACAGGGAGCAGAGATAAGGAAGGTGGAGGATTTTAAGTACTTAGGCTCAACAATCCAGAGCAATGGAGAGTGTGAAATAGAGGTGAAGAAGCGCGTGCAGGCAGGTTGGAATGGTTGGAGAAAAGTGTCTGGTGTGATGTGTGATAGGAAGGTATCGGCAAGAATGAAAGGAAAAGTGTACAAGATGGTGTTAGGCCGCTGATGTTGTCTTGTTTAGAAACAGTAGCACTGAGGAAAAGACAGGAGGCAGAGCTAGAGGTAGCAGAGATGAAAATGTTGAGGTTCTCTTTGGGAGTAACGAGGATTGATAGGATCAGGAATTAGTGCATCAGAGGGGCAGCACATGTAAGAGGTTTTGGAGACAAAGTCAGAGAGGCTAGATTGAGATGGTTTGGACATGTACAGAGGAGGGATAGCGAGTATATTGGTAGTAGGATGCTGAAGTTGGAACTACCAGGCAGAAGGTCGAGAGGAAGACCAAAGAGAACATTTATGGATGTGGTGAAGGAGGACATGAAGGTAGTTCGTGTAAGAGAAGAAGATGCAGAGGATCGGGTGAGATGGAGGCAGATGATTCGCTGTGGTGACCCCTGAAGGGAAAAGCCGAAAGGAAAAGAAGAAGATATACTAGTCCATTTCAAAAAATTTGTGTATTGTGATGAAGTTCAGATTTTCTGTAATGTACTGATAAACGTTAGACTTTCATATATTTTAGATTCATTACACACAACTGAAGTAGTTCAAGCCTTTTATGGTTTTAATATTGATAATTTTGGAAAAAAGTAAAGAAAAACCAAAAATCCCCATCTCAAAAAATTAGCATATTTCATCCGACCAATTTAAAAAAGTGTTTTTAATACAAAAAAAGTCAACTTTCAAATAATTATTTTCAGTTATGCACTCAATACTTGGTCGGGAATCCTTTTGCAGAAATGACTGCTTCAATGCAACGGGGCATGGAGGCAATCAGCCTGTGGCACCGCTGAGGTGTTATGGAGGCCCAGGATGCGTCGATAGCGGCCTTAAGCTCATCCACAGTGTTGGGTTTGGTGTCTCTCAACTTTATCTTCACAATATCCAACAGATTCTCTATGGGCTCAGGTCAGGAGAGTTGGCAGGCCAGTTGAGCACAGTAATACCATGGTCAGTAAACCCTTTACCAGTGGTTTTGGCACTGTGAGCAAATGCCAGGTCGTGCTGAAAAATGAAATCTTCATCTCCATAAAGCTTTTCAGCAGATGGAAGCATGAAGTGCTCCAAAATCTCCTGATAGCGAGCTGCATTGACCCTGCCCTTGATAAAACACAGTGGACCAACACCAGCAGCTGACATGACACCCTAGACCAGGGATCACCAACGTGGTGCCCGTGGGCACCAGGTAGCCCGCAAGGACAATATAAGTTGCCCGCGGACCTGTTCACTGCTATTTTTAGGACAGGCCCATTTTTAGGACAGCGCCACTCTCCATTGAGCTGCATATAATTTTTTTGAATATATTTTTAAATCAAGTCAATATCTTCACATAGATGAATATCATTAATTATTAATAATAACATCTAATTAAATCTAATTAAATGTAAATTGAGCAAATTTGTAATTTCAGAGGTGTGTATCGACCTAGTAGCCCTTCGCATTAATTGGTACCCATGAAGTAGCTCTCAGTTTCAAAAAGGTTGGTGACCCCTGCCCTAGACCATCACTGACTGTGGGTACTTGACACTGGACTTCAGGCATTTTGGCATTTCCTTCTCCCGAGTCTTCCTCCAGACTCTGGCACCTTGATTTCCGAATGACATGCAAAATTTGCTTTCATCCGAAAAAAAGTACTTTGGACCACTGAGCAACAGTCCAGTGCTGCTTCTCTGTAGACCAGGTTAGGCGCTTCTGCCGCCGTTTCTGGTTCAAAAGTGGCTTGACCTGGGGAATGCGGCACCTGTAGCCCAGTCCACTGCTTCCACAGGTCCCCCAAGGTCTGGAATCGGCCCTTCTCCACAATCTTCCTCAGGGTCCAGTCACCTCTTCTCTTTGTGCAGTGTTTTCTGCCACACTTTTTCCTTCCCACAGACGTCCCACTGAGGTGGCTTGATACAGCACTCTGGGAACAGCCTATTCGCTCAGAGATTTCTTTGTGTCTTACCCTCTTGGTTGAGGGTGTCAATGATGGCCTTCTGGACAGCAGTCAGGACGGTTTTGAGAAATGAACCAGGCTGGGAGGTTTTAAAAGCCTCAGGAATCTTTTGCAGGTGTTTAGAGTTAATTGGTTGATTCAGATGATTAATAGCTTAATAGGTTAATAGCTCGTTTAGAGTACCTATTCATGATATGCTAATTTTTTTGAGATAGGAATTTTGGGTTTTCATGAGCTGTATGCCAAAATCTATATATCTCGTCGGCCCTCTTCTTACGAAATTAATCCATTCCAGCGCCTTTTTCAGAACCTGGAGTTTTCGTATGTAGAGGCGCATTTTACATGTAAACCGCGTGATTCGTTCCAAGGCTCCCAATACTACTCTATAAACCCTTTAAAAATTATAAAGGTACACCAATTTTGTATGAAACATGTATAAAATGTGCGTTTAAAGTAAAAGAAAATTATTTATTAAACCATTTAAACATTTTATTAACATATTAAACCATTTTATGAACATATTTATTAATTAAACCATTATTAAACATTTTTTATTAACCAAACCAAACAATATTAAACATTATTAAATATTTGTGACGTGCTCCGCCAAGTGTGGGCGATGTCACAGCTGACACCGGAGCTTTTGGGGTGGAACGCAGCTTGTCCGGACTTCTGATTTGTCAAGTAGGTAAGAGCACTTTGAACTTGTTTAGTACTCAACATTCACTTGTTTGCTTGAGGGATCAGAGGTCCGGATGAGCCGCGTTTTGCCCACATTCAGTGGCGCGTGCCACATTTATTGAACATTTACTGAATTAAACAACTTAAAAAATGAAAAATAAGCTGCAATGAGCACTCTCAAAAAAACTCACAAACCAACAGTACAACTTTCCTTTACACGTGTGACAAACAAGCTTTATGGGTACAGTACTATGGAGATTCAGCGGGATGTTGGGAGACAGCCAATGAGACAGCAACTCACGCATTGTTTGATTGGCGCGTTTGAATGGCACGTTTGGCACTTTTCGTAGGAAGAACTTGTTTCGTATACAGAGGGAAAAAAATGTACCCACTAGAGGGAAGCATTGCATTATTTATTATTCTGTACAAAACATAAAAGTGTGACGTAATGACGTAATGAGCTTTCAGCCAGACCCAGAATGCAGCGTGAGACAGCAGAGTGGATTTATTATTCAAAGGGGAAGCACTTCAGCAGAGCGCTTTAAATACAGTACTGACGACGAAGAAAAAACACAAACAACATTAAACACTGGACCCAGAGACAACACAGGGAAGCAGGGATGTGATGTGAGACAATCTTGTGGCGCAGAGGTGAGCGTGCAGTTTATGTTTATAGGGAGTAGATGAGAGGACTGAATTCAGGTGTGAACTGCACTCAATCCGAGCAGCTCAGCCATGCCCCTCAGCTGGAGCGGGCAGAAAACAGGAGTTAGAGAATTACAAAGAAGCATGGATGTGATGTGAGTTAATCCTCTGACGCAGAGGTGAGCGTGCTTGGGTTTATTGGGAGATGAGAAGAGTGAATTCAGGTGTGAGCCACCTGAGCAGCTCAGCCATGCCCTTTACCCGAAGCGGAGAGAAAACAGAGTGAGGCACAGCCGCCAAAATCAAAGTCCCCCAAAAGCACAGACCATAACAAAAAGAACATAAAACAACATGAAATGTAATAAATTGGATAAACAAAACAAAAGGATAAACATGCTACACCAGAGTACATAAAATCACACATACAAACATTATAAACATTAACTTAGGTACTGTACTGGAATAATAATTGAAAAATACTTTAATACTACAGTGCTTTACAACAGTTCAGATGATTATTCCTCTTCAGGCACTTCAGAGGAAACTGTCGTTTCTTCAGGAGAAAGTCTTATTTCTTCAGAAGCGATATCCAACATCATTACCTTTTTCTGGTGCTTAAGCTGGCGTTTGAGTGGCATCCATAGAGCTTAACTGGTAATTAAAATACACTAATAAAAGGCTCATTGACAACTTGTGCACGAATGAGGAAAAAGGGACGTATACATCATCTCAACCAATCAGCAGGAGGGAGAACAGCCATTGGATGAATTTGAATCACGTGATACTCGGCAATCCGCGAATATGCGGGGGCATGAGTGCAAATTTGCGAAAAGTCAAGGGCCTACTGTATGTATATGCATTATGAGTTTTTATCAGCATGCACACGCAAGGGGGCAGGGGTGGTCTAGTGGTATAGGGCGCTGGATCGCTGATCCAAAGGTTGGGGGTTCGAGTCCCACTCTTCACAAGGTTGTCACTGTCCCCCCCAGTGCAGCTAACTGGGTTATCAAAGGCAGGCCATGTCTCTCACTGTCTATGGTGAGAGGCATGTAAAAGAACCATTGCTGACTTTCATAAAGAGTAGGCTGCAAAGTCATCAGCGTGTTTCTGTCCCTTGCTAAAAGGGTTGCAACAGGAAGGGCATCCGACGTAAAAACCTCTGCCAAATCAAACGTGCGAATCAGATGATTCACTGTGGCGACTCCCGAGTAAAAGGGAAAAAGCCGAAAGTAAGACAGACAATCAGCATGCACACGCATAAACATACAAACACACAAACCTGTATGTGGTTTCTCCAAGTGAAGACAGGTAGTCCATGAAGATCTCCTCATTCACCTCAGTGTTCCCCAACTCCACCACTGAATCAGGAGGCCCGAGCATTGTCCCGCCCTGTACCACACATACACACACACACACACACTTTTCTCTTAAGTGTGGATATACTTTCTCAACACCATCAGCTCACATTGCAGTCTCTATGATATCACACAGTGAGTGGAGTCAGGAGAGCTTTACCGGAGGACAGCTGGAGATTCCCACACCACCAAAGAAAAACTCCTCTCCATAGACCACTATAGACGTGTGCCTGATGGAAAACGCGCGTGTGCGCGTGCGTGCGCACACACACACACACACACACACACATACACACACACATACACACACACATACACACACACGCACGCGCGCGCGTTCAGAAACTCCAGTAGAACAAAGTACATGTGCGCTCATGGATATTGTGATGTTTTCTATTAGGGAATAGATAGAAGGAGTCTTCAGTGTCAGCACTGTTCGTTTGTCATGACTTACCAAATTCCATCAAGCTGCTTTCCTGTAACAGAAAATAAAACAGGAAATGAGGTGACGCAGTTAAAACATTGTTAATCTGTTTTACAGTGTCATGTTCTGTGAGGCACCTGCATCTACAAACACACAGAAAACCACCAGGAGTCACTCCACAGAGTTGTCACACTGGCAGGGGGTGGGTCTTAAGTGTAAGGGTGGGGCTTGTACTGTACATCAAAAGTCATTCCTGGAGAACATACTTGGCCTCCTTTTCCTTTTTTCCAACCATTTCTTGCCCTTTTCATTTCACTTTGTTATTTTAAAGCTTTTTTTCTTTGTCTCATTTCTATTTCAATGTTATGTCTTCCACCCATTTTCCACTCACAAGCTCTTTTTTTCTTTTATTCATGCATTAATTTGCTCAATTGCTGAATTTCAGTAGGATCATGGGGAGGGTGTAGCCTATCCCAATCTGGCAAGTGGAATAGAGTCACCAGTCCACTTCTCCTTGTTTTCCTTTCGGCTATTCCCTTTTTCTCAGGGGTCGCCACAGTGAATCATGTGCCTCCATCGTCATGGAAGTCATATCAATGATTCGCATATTTGATTTTGGCATAGGTTTTTACATCGGATGCCCTTCCTGACACAATCCTTCAGCAAGGGGCAGAAACACGCTGACGGCTAAACTTGATGAAAGTCAGCAATGGTTCTTTTACATGAACCTCTCACCATTAACAGTGAGAGACATGGCCAGCCTTTTATAACCCAGTTAGCTGCACTGGGGGGGTACAGTAACAACCTTGTGGCAGGGCCTTAAACACAAAACCTAACACCTAGGAGCAAATTGGAATGTCAATTAACCTAATGCTTTGGACTGTGGGAGGAAATCAGAATACTATACCCAGAGAACTCCCCCACACAAAAGGAGAGTTCATTCAAACTCCACATAGCAGCGCTCGTCAACTAGCCTGGGACTCGAACCCAGTTCCATCTTTCTGTGAGGCAGACGTGATGCACACTTTCATTTAATTTTTCATATACTTTCATTGACCCCATTTCATATATTATAATTTTTTTTCCTCTCCATTTTCCTCACCCTCCTCTCTTGTCAATCCATTTTTTTCAATACTTGACATTGTTCTTCCTTCCCTTTGTTTATTACTTTCATTCTTTGTATTTACATTTTAATAACGAACATCCCTGTTAAGCCCAATTCTTTCGTTTTTGATAGACCTTCAGACTGTTCCAAATTTATGTTCTGGATCAGTAAAACTCACGCGTCCTTAATATCGCGAGATATTGTCATATCGCAGTCAAACCTAAACCTCGACAAAATAAAGCATTTTCCAGACGTAAACTTTTCACTCTGAATCTCCCGAGGGCCGGACTTCTTAAATAAACTGTTAAATTATAATTACTTTAGCTTAATACTTTCACATGTCGCTGACTTCCCTTAACGAGACTTCAACATGTTGCCATAGTGACCATCCTGTCAGAAAACGAGAGGGTGAGCATTAGCGCCCGCCGTTAGCCGTTCACTACGCTTAAGCACCTTCACACAGATGAATAAGCAGAAACAGGTTATCAACGCTCACCGAGCATTATCGGGCTGAGCTGGCGCGCCATTCCCTTTGACAGATCGTAAATATAAAGCTGGACGAGGAACGTTGTACTGTTTTTATCCATTTTTCTCTTTTTGTTGTTGTTGTTGCGACACTTGAAAACGACTAGCACTCTGCAGCGTCCTGCCGCGTCATTTTTCCACATCGTAAATCCCGCCTTCTACTCTATGATTGGACAGAAGCAGAATTAGTTCGTTCTTTGATGCATTGGATTGGCTAGTCCGGCCAACTTTCTAGCAGCTGGTTCGACGGTTTGGAAGTCGATCGCATTATCTTCGAGAGCACGCTGCAAATGGAGAAGCTAGGTTTGACTCGCAGTGAACTTGACTCATACTTACACTACTCAGTTATAAATACATAAAAAAAAAAAAATAGAAATTAGATCAGGTTGATATTAGACTGCACCTAATTATTACAGGAAATCTGTATCCCATTGCGATACTGCAGTCTAAAGCTCCTATCTGAGGCTCCCAGTGACGTGTCCATAAGTTTTAGACATGGGGGGAAATAACAAAAGAAAGGTATGTGCACCCCTGTCCCAAACATACACACAGTGTGCTGCAGATTCCGGAAGGATCTGCACTATATTCTGGGTTGTGACTGTGGGGACTGGGGTGTGGCTGTAGGGGCTTTGTGTTCATTCCAACAGTGCTACTGTGGCGCTCAGACACTGATCATAACATCCCAAAGGTGTTCAGTGCTAAGGATTGAGGTCTGGGGTTTTTAAAAAAGACAACCAAGTTGTACTTGCTACCAAATTTAACACACAATGTTATACAACTCATTGCATCTTCATGCTGGAACATTGAAGGGAAGTTATAACCAGTACCTAAATCTTCTTCTTTCTTTTCCTTTCGATTTTTTCCCCCTTTCTCGAAAGTCGCCACAGCGAATCATCTGATTCGCACATTTGATTTGGCATAGGTTTTTAGGTCGGATGCCCTTCCTGTCATAACCCTTTAGCAAGGGACATAACCAGTACCTCAATGATTACTGTAAATGATTAATGACAAAGGTTCTTTTTTGTTTGTTTGTTTTTGTTTATTTTTTATTTATTAATGGTTTTTGGGTGCTGGATCGCTGATCCTAAGGTTGGGGGTCTCTCACTGTCTATGGTGAGAGGTTGATGTAAAAGAACCATTGCTGACTTTCGTAAAGAGGAGCTGCAAAGCCGTCAGCGTGTTTCTGTCCCTTGCAAACAGGTTGTGAGGGAAGGGCATCTGGCGTAAAAACCCGTGCCAACTCAAACGTGCGAATCATTCGCCGTGGCGACGCCTGATAAAGGGAAAAAACAGAAAGGAAATCTCATCTATATAGGGAAGAAGATGCAGAGCATAGGATGAAAGGGAGGCAGATGATTTGTTGTGGCGACCCCTGAAGGGAACAGCTGAAAGGAAAAGAAGATTGCTATATTATTGCTATACTGTATTAATCCAGCAAGTCAAATAATTGCTTCTAAATTTTAAAGTATCCAAAGTGAGCCCAGGCAGTGGTGGCCTAGTGGTATAGGTGCTGGATCACTGATCCTAAGGTTGGCGGTTCAAGCCCCACTCACAACAGGTTGTCACTGGTTCCCCCTCCCAGTGCAGCTAACTGGGTTACCTCAGGCTGGCCATGTCTCTCACTGTCTATGGTGTGAGGCATGTAAAAGAACTGACTTTCGACAAGAGTAGGCTGGAAAGCCATCAGCGTGTTTCCGCCCAGAGATGGCCTGGTGAGCTGTCCAGGGTGTACTCTGCTTTCACCCGGAGTCGGCTGGGATGGGCGCCAGCCTCCCCACGACCCTAATTAGGATTAAACTTTTACATAAAATGAACTGAAAGTGAGCACACACACACATACATGTAAACTGAACACAAATTTGGAGCAATGGGCTGCCACACACGTTGATTTGAGAATTGAACCAGTAATCTTTTGGGGACAGCCATTGCCTAATGATTAGAGAAGCAGCATTGTGACCAAATGGTTGCTGGTTCGAACCGGCACAAAAAATATGTGGTGGTGGGAGAGTGAGTTGCTCCTTCCCTTCTTTGACCTTAATGGCTGACATACCCTTGAGCAAGGCACCTAACCCCCCAACTGCCCTCTGGGTGCTGGAATGTGTTGCAACCTGCATCTCTGAGTGTGTGCACTCACTGTTTACTTTGGATAGGTTACATGCGGAGCTAAATTAAATAAAGGATACTGTATACATATACACATATCACTGTGATGGCTGGTAATGGCAAAGTTCTACTTAATTAGGAAGTTCTACAAAAGTCGCGAGGAGGCTTGAGCTCATCCCAACCAACTAAGTGAAGGTGGGTACACCCTGAACGGCTCGCCAGGCTTTGTAGAGACAACAAACACACAACCATTCACACTCATACCTGGGGCAATTTGGAACAGTCAGTTAGCATGTCTTTGGACTGTGGGAGGAAACCAATTACCAGGAGAAAAGCTGTGCAAATACGAGGAAAACATTCAAACTCCACACAGAACTGCCCTTGCCGAGTCCAGGACTGGAACCCAGGACGACAGACATCTACCAGAAAAATAAATAAATAAATAAAACCAACCATAGAATCTCGGATGGTCTCCTGAAATTTGAGTTCCTGAGTTCAACAAGTAACACCAAATCAGTGTGGCCTCACCCTGAATCGAACATAAGTCCATCTCTCTCTCTCTCTCTCTCTCTCTCTCTCTCACACACACACACACACACACACAACCACACACACAATGATTCACACCATGGGGGGGATTTAATGGCACCATTCTGCCATATTTTCCTGAGGGTGGATGAATCCTCAAAATTCAGAGGAAACCACGCTATGAAAGGAGAAAAATTCCTCACAGTCAATTCAGTAACCTGAGCTCAGGATCCATTCCAGGATCTCAAAAGCTGTGCGCGAGTAAAGCTACCAGCTGTGCAACTGTGCCTGTTCTTTGCATGACATGTTAAAATTGCACATTAACATCAGATGTTGTTGATTTACTCTTGTGTTCCAATTCTGAAGATAACTCTGTTTCAGTTTGTGCAACCTGACTTTTCTTTTTACTCAGAGTGAAACAGAATGTTTATTATCTCAGCTCCAGGGACTTTGGATGGCAGCCATCTTGACAAGTAAACATAATAAAATTCACTAACACAACTGTCTGGGGAAATTTGGAACTCTCCCCGTCTTTAGGGCTCTGTCCCTAATGTACACAATGATTGAGAACTCTAATCCCATCATATCAAAAAAATAAATAAAACGCAAATAAAACGCTCAGAATAAAGTGTCTTGCATATATATATATATATATATATACAACATAAACAATTCTGTCAAAACGAAATAAACTAATAATAATACAAATAATAATGCGATAGACTGACAATGTTGAGGCGACCTCGCCCAGACTCGGTTGAGATGGATGCCAGCCTCCCCGTGACTCTAATTATGATTAAGCGGTTCAGAAAATGAATGAATGATTAATAAACATTTTCATGGTGTAAAAGGTAAATGTTCCAATTCCTTTCTGATGCTTTCTGGTATTCTTTTTTTCATGAGTGTCTTGTGGCACAATTTCCCATGAACCCTGACATACAGTACATACCTGCAGCAGTGCAACCACGATACTGAAAGAGTTTTATGTGCAATCAGAGGTGGTGATTTATGTTTAGAGGAAAAGAAACTAATTTGACAGCACATAACACAGGTAGACAAAGGTTGCAAAATTTATGCAAATGAGAAGCAAAGGAATTTAGATTAGAGTGGGATAGCAGTGTGTATGCTAATAGTTAATGAGTAGAGTTTTCTGTGTGATACAGGAGTAAATGTTATTTTATATATATATATTATACAGTGGTACCTTGACTTACGAGTGTCTTTTATAACAAATTTTCCATGGTACAAGCTTCGATCCCACCAAAAAGGTACCCCATCCAACAAGCAAAATTTTGATTTACGAGCTCTGCTGAGGAAATGGCTTTTTCAGGGCGATTAGCCTTGCATTCTTCTGCGTGTATTTCTCCGTGCTCTGAAAACTTGTGCAGTGCGCCTTGTGCAGTGCTTCTCAATTATTTTCTGTAATGCCCCTTATAGGAAGAAAAAAATAATTTCGCTGACTATAAATAGTGTTGATTGCACTTCATATCATTTCTCGGTGCTTTTTTCCTACACCATAGCACGACAATGAGAGAGCCACTGCCACCTACTGTAGAGGATGCACAATCACACTTAATTCTAGTACGGTAAGGAAAAAAAAAGCATTTTCCCCAGGGTCATACGTGCCTCCCCCTGCATGACCCCTTGGAGTGCCCCACTTTTTGAGAAGCACTGGCCTTGTGGGAGCTCACCACGAGCCTTTACTCGCTAGAATTTGTAATGTGCACATGCACAAAATTCTCCTACTCCTCTGTTACACACCACCTCATGCCTGCCCACGTGACATCTTCATGCGCACGTGGCATCTTCGCCACAGTTGATAATCAGAAGCTTTAGTTGACTTATTGTTTATTCTTGTTTTATTATTATTTATTATTAATGTTAAGGTACATGTATTATTATTATTATTGCTATGATACATTTATTGTTTTTACATGTTTATGTTTAGTATATTAGGTCAAATATGCGTGGTTGTGTCAGGTTATATGAGTTTGGGAGGGGGTTGGAACGGATTAATTGGCTTTCTATTATTTCCTATGGGAATTTTTGTTTTATCTGACGAACATTTGAGCTTGCCCTCAGAACGGATTAATTTTGTAAGTCAAGGCACCACTGTGAGATTTCCTTTCGGCTTTTTCCCTTTATCAGGGGTCGCCACAGCGAATGATTCATACATTTGATTTGGCATAGGTTTTTTACATTGGATGCCCTTCCTGACACAACCCATTAGCAAGGGACAGAAACACGCTGATGACTTTGCAGCCTACTCTTTAAGAAAGTCAGCAATGGTTTGTTTACATGCCTCACACCATAGACAGTGAGAGACATGGCTCGCCTTTGATAACCCAGTTAGCTGCACTGGGGGGACAGTGACAACCTTGTGGAGAGTGGGACTCGAACCCCCAACCTTTGGATCAGCGATCCAGAAACACACAATAAGCCCAGGCGAAGTTCTCAGAGTCTCCGGTGCTTGGTTAGAGGTGGAAGGTTAGTACTTCCAGTCATACTGCTTGAAAATGTTCAGTCCCTGCAAAACAAGATTGACGAGCTTCATGCTCATATTGCAGCGCAGAGGGATCTACAGGACTGCTCCATGCTGTGTTCTGTGAAACATGGATCGAGGAGAGTACACCGATGAGGCAATTGCACCAGCCGGCTACACGGCCTTCATCCTCTGCGATTCCAAGTGCCGGTGTCATCATTCGGCCCCTTCCCGCCTGGGCTTATTGTTAGCCGGGGTGCGGCTAGCATTGAGCTACCATAGCAGATTAGCTCAGGATAAGAGTTGAGCGTGCTCAGTTGCCCGAAGACTCTGATCTCATAGCTACAGTAGGGTCGACCGGTCATAGACAAGCATAGGGCAAAACATGAACAAACAAAACAACAAGTAAAACAAATTAAAACGAACAAATAAACAATTTGATTCTAAGAACTCCATGGCGTCGCCCTCTAGGCAGCACCATCTTGGTGATGTCATGTTCAATGTAAAAGGACATGAAGCGTAATAAAGTTTATCCTTTTGGTATTGTTTGTTAAACATGCTATAGAACATAAAATCTCACGCACAAACATTCTAAATATTAACTTAGGTACTGCACTGGAATAATAATTGAAAGACTTTAATACTAGCGCTTTACAACAGTATATGCTGTATAATGTTTATATTTTATCATCAATAAATATAACAGTAAAAATTGAAAAGTTTTTCTTAATAATTACTACATTTACCTTAATACTGTATTAATGAGTTAAGCCAGCCTGACACTAGTACACATTTTAAATCCTCAATGGCACTCATTCATGCGTACCATGGCGGAATGATTTTGTGTTTATTTCACCTGTCAATCAAACAGTTTGTGCCAGAGAGGAATAAGCTTTGCTCATAGCTTGCTCATTCGTACCATTGAGGATGTTCCACGACATTCCACTCGATTCCTCACCATTGCAGTATTTTTGCGAATTGTTTGTGCTGGGGTGCTCCAAGTTTCTCAATGTCATTCAATGGCCAGACAAGTTTGCTCCACATCACGCTAAAAAGGTGACTGCGCTTCCGTTTTATGACACTCCTTGTCACGCTTCACAAGTGTGTGTGTGTGTGTGTGTGTATATATATATATATATATATATAGGATTTTCTGAGTAGATCCTTCCATAGGAGAGTGCTCAATACTTTTTGGTAGAGCAAATAACAATAAAAATAAAAGGACAGGACAAAGACTTTCTATTGCTCCCTGTAACCTCACTGTTCCTCTTGGGTCCTTGTCGTTCACATACATGTATTCTGTCTTACTGGGGCTAACCTTCATTCCCCTCCTTTCCAGGGCATACCGCCACCTCTCGAGATTTTCCTGCATTTGTTTTCTGCTCTCACTACAGATCACAATGTCATCTGCAAACATCATAGTCCATGGGAAAGCTGACCCTTGATGCACTTCTACCTCCACCTTGAACTCTTCTGTCACACCAACAGCACACCTCACCACAGTCTTACATCTCTCATACATGTCCTGCACCACTCTAACATACTTCTCTGCCACTCCAGACTTCCTCATGCAATACCACAGTTCCTCTCTCGGCACCCTGTCATATGCTTTCTCCAGATCCATAAAGGTACAATGCAGCTCCCTCTGGCCTTCTCTGTACTTCTCTATTAACATCCTCAAAGCAAACACTGCATCTGTGGTGCTCTTTTTTGGCATGAAGCCAAACTGTTGTTCACAAATGCTGACCTCTGCCCTTAGTCTAGCTTCCACTATTTTTTCCCATAACTTCATCGTATGGATCATCAACTTTATCCCCCTGTAGTTGTCACAACTCTGCACGTCTCCCTTGTTCTTAAAAATGGGCACCATCACACTTCTCCTCCATTCCTCCGGCATCCTGTCACTCTCTAAGACCTTGTCGAATGCTTTTGTCAGAAAATCTACTGCTATCTCTCCTAGACACTGCCATGCCCTCACCGGTATGTCATCAGGACCAACTGCCTTTCCATTCTTCATCCTCTTCAATGCCCTCCTCACTTCACCCTTACTAATCTTTACTACTTCAGTCACCTCTTCTACTCTTTTTTCTCTCTCATTTTCCTCATTCATCAGCTCTTCAAAGTACTCTTTCCATCTTCCCAGCACACTTCTGACATCAGTCAATACATTTCCCTCTCTGTCCTTAATCACTCAAACTTGCTGCACACCCTTCCCATCTCTATTTCTCTGCTGTGCCAACCTGTATAAATCATTTTCTCCCGCTTTACTATCCAACCTAGCATACAATTCATCATACATCTTCTGTTTGGCCTTTGACACCGGTACCTTCACCTTACGCTGTGTCTCCCTGTACTCCTGTTTACTCTCTTTGGTCCTCTCAATGTCCCACTTTTTCTTGGCTAACCTCTTCCTTTGTACACACTCCTGTACTTCCCCATTCCACCACCAAGTCTCCTTATCTACTTTCCGTCCAGATGACACACCAAGTACTATCCTACCTGTCTCCCTGATCACTTTAGCTGTAGTTGTCCAGTCATTTGGAAGCACTTCCTGACCACCCAAACCCTGTTTCAACTTTTCCTTGAAGACAACCCGACACTCTTCCTTTTTTGGCTTCCATCACTTTGTCTTCTGCTTTCCCTTTGCCTTCTTCACCTTCCTCACCATCAGCAGTCATCCTGCACATCACCATCCTATGCTGTTTGGCAACACTCTCACCCGGTACTACTTTGCAGTCACTGACTTCCTTCAAATTACATCGCCTACACAAGATGTAGTCTACCTGTGTGCTCCTTCCTCCGCTTTTATAAGTCACCTATGCTCCTGTCTCTTCTGGAAGAAAGTATTTACCATGGCCATTTCCATTTTTTTGCAAAATCTATCAACATCTGTCCTTATGCGTTCCTGTCTTGGATACCAAACCTGCCCATCACTTCCTCGTTCCCTCTATTGCCTGCACCGACATGTCCATTGAAGTCTGCACCAATGACCATTCTTTCACCACTGGGGTACTCTGCATCACTTCATCTGACTCGCTCCAGAATCTCTCATTCTCTTCTAGCCTCACATCCTGTGGGGCATAAGCACTAACAACATTGAACATCATGCCTTCAATTTCTAACTTGAACTCTGCCAAATCAAACATGCGAATCAGATGATTTGCTGTGGCGACTCCTGAGTAAAAGGGAAAAAGCCAAAAGGAAGACAGACACACTAATCACCCTGGGGGCAGTGGAGGTCTAGTGGTATAGGGTGCTGGATCGCTGATCCAAAAGTTGGGGGTTCAAGTTCCACTCTCCACAAGGTTGTCACTGTCCCCCCAGTGCAGCTAACTGGGTTATCAAAGGCGGGCAATGTCTGTCACTGTCTATGGTGAGAGGCATGTAAAAGAACCATTGCTGACTTTCGTAAAGAGGAGCTGCAAAGTCGTCAGCGTGTTTCTGTCCCTTGCTAAAAAAGGGTTGTGACAGGAAGGACATCCGACATAAAAACCTCTGCCAAATCAAATGTGCGAATCAGATGATTCGCTGTGGCGACTCCCGAGTAAAAGGGAAAAAGCCGAAAGGAAGACAGACAGACTAATCACTCTGTCTGACACTCTTTTCATTTCTAGAACATTCCTGACAAACTACACCTTCAAGATGACTTCTACTCCATTTCTCTTCCCATCCACACCATGATGAAACAGCTTAAACCCTGCTCCTAAGCTTCTAGCCTGGCTGCCTTTCCACCTGGTCTCCTGAACACACAGTATGTCCACCTTCCTCCTCTGCATCATGTCAGCCAGCTCTCTACCTTTTCCTGTCATAGTTCCAACATTCAAAGTCCCTACTCTCAGTCCGAGACTCATGCCTTTCCTCTTCTCTCTCTGCCTATGGACATGCCTCCCGCCTCTCCTTCTTCAAGTTCTTTGAGGTCTTCGACCAGCAGTAGTCCAATTTCCACCAGTACCCTGTTGGTTAACAGCACTGATGGCAATCGTTATTAACCTGGGCCTCAACCGATCTGGTATGAATTTCTTTGTTTTGACTCACATATTTTATTTGGCATTGGTTTTATGCTGGATGCCATTCCTGATGCAACCATCTGCATTTATCCAGGCTTGGGACCGGCGTGAGGGCAGACACTGGCTTGTGCCCCCTCACGGCTGCATTTTCCATAGGACACCGTGAAAATATCATATTACAATAATTTTTTTTTTATTTTGAGCAA
>CM045731.1:72386416-72391416 GCA_024760905.1 Plotosus lineatus
TCGTCCCGGAAACTAATTTCTCTGCAACTGCCATGACCTGTGGCATGATCGTAATTGAGAACAGACAGCCCTTTAAATCAGTCACCAATGTATGATGTCATCAGTGTGCGCCTTGTATTTCTCTACTGTCTACCGAGTCTCATCATTTTCTCCAGAGTACAGGACGCATCACGTATAGTACTGAATTTCAGCTCACAGACTTATTCCACTATTGCGGTTTTATTAAATGATTATTAATATAGAATATATACAAGTATATTATGACATTGTGGAAATAAACAGAGATCATCTGGTATTTGATTCATGACATCCAGGAATGTGATTGTGTGTTATGCGGGCGCATCCTGTACTCGTTTTGTATCCATTTAGTTAAAGATGTGATTATTAGCAGCAACAGTTCAATGAGCCAAAGAAACGAACACACACATCCGGAAACACTCAGAGAGCACAGACCGCCAACAGGCCACAAAGTCACTCACAATATTGAGGTGTTCATTCCACACAATTCAGAATTTTAACTGTAATCCTCTTTCGAAAGACGACAAAATCCTGAGATATTTTCTTAAAATCATCATGTCTGTTCTTGACCTTTGAACTCATTTCTACAACACCACTTTGGTACTCTACATGCCTGCAATGGATTCAAACTATATTCTGATTTGGCCGAGATAAGATTTTTAAAACGATGCCCTGTGTTGAAGATCAGGTGTTTTCAGGATTTTAGTATTTTTAACAAAGACCTTTTTAATGGATCACCTCCAAAATGTGTGTGTGTGTGTATATATATATATATATATAATTTTTTTTTTTTTTTTTTACCTGTACTTCATCCTACTTTAGAAAAAAAAAATTAAATCTGCTTTGAGTTATATTGAACACAAACTAACTAGCTAGGCAGAACCGTAACCACCTGTCAGAACCAGAGTCCCGAGTTAAACTTCAGATGGACCTGGTGTAGTTTCTCCGGTTATATCAAGTGTTTCTGAAATAAAACTGCCCCGTAAATCACTGCTGTGTCCTCATCGAAAGTAAACATGCTCAATGATGATCAGCACTAACCAACTGCTTTCATCGATGAGAGCGCGCGCACACACACCCTGCGACACCCCCGTCTGTTTTTATAAAGGTACTTATCAGCCCAGCTGTATACAGATTAGTGATTTTATCCAGATAGATCCCTGAAAAAGGGAAAAGCCCAAAGAAGAAGAAGAAGAAGAAGAAGATTGGTGTTCTTTCGGAAACAGATGCACTGGATTTGTATTTATATCATTATGGAAAGTTTAGTTAAACAAAGTGCAGCTGTGATGTTAATTTCATGTTTATTTAGATTTTAGTGGCATTTGACCTTTTAGGAACAGTGGATGTGTGGAGCTCCCTCTGCAGGACGGGAGATGAACTGCATCTAAAACACTGAGTTTTTTCTTCAAATTCACTCATTTTCAAAACCACTGAATCCTACTAGGGTCGCCAGTAGGCTGGAGCCTATCTCAGCTGACTGGGGGGGGGGGCGGGGGGGGGGGGCGGCAACATAAAACCACTTACACTCACACCTCGGGACAATTTGGAAGAGCCAGTTAGCCCAATGTTCATGTCTTTTGGCTGTGAAAGGAAACTGGAGTGCCACAGCCACCTGACCGCAGCAGGGTCCCGGGTTTGAGTCAACTCAGTGAGCAGGTTTCTGAGTGGCGTTCACTTGTCTTCCATGTGCTTGCATGGGTTTCGTCCAGTTTCCTTCCACAATCCAAAGAAGAGTTGTGTTTGTAAATTGGTACGAAAGTATGAATAACCTAATCAATAATTTATTTATATTGTTATTTATATAATAATTATTATATGACAGTTACAGGATGTTTGCTAATTTGTGGTATTTTTCTTGCGATTATGTAGAACCTCTACACTATGGAGCTCCGAAGCACACAAAAAACTTCAGAAAAATCCACTCCCCGATTCCGCCTGTCACTCGCCCGGTCCATGGGGCCAGGGCTACAACACAATGTACGGCGTTGTAGGAACAGTGAGGGCAGGGTCTATCACCACCGCCTTTTGAAGCGCAGGAACAGGCATTGTGTGCCCAAGCTGTCAGAATGTGCAGAATTGCCACAGCAACGAACGCTGACCCTCGAGAAAGACACAGGAGAGAAGGATGAAGATGAGGAAGAGAAAGAGTGGGAGAAAGAGGAGGAGCAGCAGGAGAAGAGGCAGAAGACGGACAAAAAGGAGCATCATGACATTCCACACGGTATGTGTAGCACTGCATCGGCATGACAACTGTTGCTAAGATACAATGCATGTATCGTGCAGAGAGGGGGGGTCAAAGAGGCCACGGCAAGTCTCTCGAGCCGTCACGACTCAGTGCTGGTGATTGCTAAAAAGCTGAATACGGCTTAATAACTCGCTGTGCGCTCTGCAGGAACGTGAGGCGAGTTTATGGCGATCCGAGCAGAGCTTTCAAAGTGAAACGATACACCGCAGCACTCGTTCTGTACAACATCTCACTTCCTCGGGTATCTCGGTACCACACTGGGGCCGTACCATGCTCTCTCTGATGACTCACTGTGAATGTGCCATATTGCCTGGAGATATTCAGTGTGAGAATTAGGGATGAAGCGTCAGCAATCTATTGGCTGGTGATCTAATGTTGTGCAACATTCATGAAAAAAAGGAGTCGATGAAAAACAAGCACATCTTCAAGGTGTTTCAGCTGCAGTGGCAGTTACATCATCCACGCGTTCATCAGCGGCGTGAAGCTGCATGTTGCACAGAGGACGACAAGCTGAAGTCATTCGAACGACATCAAACCCCATCGTTTCCGCGTCAAAGAAAATTCAGATAACTTGGGTACACTTGGACTTTGCAGTCTGGTTGGCTCGCAGAAAGTCCGAATGAGCGGAGATGGTTACATTTTAAACGGCACTTTTCTTCAAGCACCGAGCGACTGTTAGCAAGAGAGCTTACCAGCTCACAGGACTCATTTGTTCCTTTTCAGAACTTCTTCCGACTAGGGTCACCAGAAGACTGGAGCCTCTGTCAGCCAACATGGTCCATAGCAGGCTAACGCACAGCATGTGGGGGCAAATTAGAACAGCTTAAATGTGCATGTCTTTGGACTTTTCGAGGCAACCAGAGTACCCAGAGGAAACCCACAGAAGCACGGGGGCAAGTTCAAACACCACACAGAAATGCCCTCACCAAGCCTGGCACTCAAACCCAGCACCTTCTCACTGTGACACGGTCGTGCTAATGTATTTGCTGATTAATATATGGAAATTTGATCGACCTCAGTACTGTAAAAAAATAATAATATTAAACACACACACACACACACACACACAAATTACTTAAACTAGCGCTTAACCCATAAGAAATCATGGCAAGTTAGCAGAACACCCACAGGAACATTACGCGTAACCTCAAAGATTCTCACGGGCCACTGGGATTACAGTAATCCGTTGAGGTGTACTCTTTACTAACCCTTCTCATTTCTCTTTCACCTCCAGCCCAGGAGATGACACAAGACCACGCTTCTTCAACACAGGAATCGATCATCACAGATGAAAAACCAGAACACTGCACTCCTTCCCCCGACCATAAGGTGGAGTCACAAGGCACTGAAATCGGCTCAGCAAGGGCGCAGACGGCGAGCACTACCATCACCTACACACACGAACACAAGCACACTACAGATGCTTCAGGGGGCGGAGTCTCTCAAGATAAAACCATGACTGAGAAATCACTGAAAAGCAGCTCAGAAGTGGGTGTGGTCACAGACAGGGTCCAAAATCGAGCCTCTGTGATAACGGTGCGGCATTTGATTGACAGGTTTGTACAAGATGAGGAAAGAGAGACGGGTGGTGAGACAGACCACAAAACGAAGAAAGAGACAGACAAGGGTAAGGTCACGGCTGAGTGTACCACCACCTTGCAGCTGAGTACAGAAGTCCAAACAGACGAGTCTCGGCCGTCCGAGATCGCACGGCATCCTGGGAAGGTGATTGTGACTGAAGTAACGATTAACTCGCTAACGGTGACGATTAAAGAGGCGATGACGGCGGAAGGGTTTTTCAGCAGCTACGGGCTGCAGGTTTGAGTGACGTGGAGAAATAGGAAACACTTCCACAGCCACAAGTACTCTCTGTCAAACTGCTAATGTGGCTAACGGTGAAAGAGGAACAAGTTAGCAAAACAATCAGAATAATGCATGCTAGCTCGGCTTCGTTAGAAACGTTAGCATTTGACGTGAAGTACGCCTTATTCGTGCGAGAGTGAAGGATTACAGAACCAGACGATGTGTTGATCTGTCGGTGTAGTGAAGCCTTTCGCTGTTTTTGCTTTACGGATACTTGTCTGTTGTAATAAAACGGTTATGTTTCCATCTCCGTCCTTTTGTTTCAGTGAAAATGTGAACAGTAGCGGAAGGAATTACATGTTGTTGACAGTGACGCCTTTAAATGCACGCAAAAACGAGCACTGTTCCATTTAATGCATTGTTCTTGTTAACAGTTCCGTTAAGACAGAAGAAGAAAAAAATGAAGACGTATACACAGTTCGTGCAAGTACTCGTTTCAGGGACGCTGGTGAGCGGATGACATCATCCGGTAGTCTCTGCAGCTCTGTCCACCCGTCTGGAAGAGGTGAAGCTTTAGGCGGCTCGGGTTTTGCTCCTGCCTCGTGCGCCGAGGCGTTGCTGCATTTTTAATGAGCCCGTATTGGTTCACATTTCGATTGTTAGTTCACTGGCTGTACCGAAGCGCAGGCTGCATTCACAAAGCATCGGAGTGCTTTAGGTGTATCTCTAGCATGCGATAAAAGTTGAGCTGAACTTTACTTCATGTGGTGAAAAATCAAAACAAACAAACAAACAAAAAAAATATCAACCAACTAAACAAAAAAACTACATTTTAAAAGAGAAAAACATGCCATTGTACGACTTGTTCATCATTTATGGCAAAAAAAGTTGCATTTTTATTTGATTTTCCAATAAATAAAGTGACAAACATGTT
>CM045731.1:72396416-72403916 GCA_024760905.1 Plotosus lineatus
GGCTGATGACCAGGGTGCTGGGGAGGCATGTTGCCTGATGGTTGCTGTATCTGCTGGGGGGATGCAACAGGAATACCTCCCATTCCAGACGTAGGTACATTTGTAAGACTTTGTTGGGTTGGTGTCTGAGGGGTTGGAGGCTGTGTAATCACTGATGTTGGCGTGCTGCGACCAGTGCTGCAATTGTTGCCTGGTGACGGAAGTCCTCCAGGTGGGCCTCCTCCAAGTGGAGGCTGCCCCGTCCGCTGCATTGTGGCCATGCGCCTACGCAGCATCTGCGCTTGTTGCAGCCTGTGCTGCAGCTGCTGCTGTCGAAGTTTCTGCTTTATGTTGAGACAAAATGGCACAGGGCACTTGTTCTCCTGGCAGTGCTTCGCGTGATAGCAACACAAAGCAATAAGCTGCTTGCAGATGGGACAGCCACCATTTGTCTTGCGCTTGCAGCCCTTTGTGTGCTGCACCACCCGCTTCATCTTTTGGCAAGATGGTAGAGAGCAGTTTGCATTGCGGCACTGACAAGCGTGCACCAGAGACTGGATGCAGCGCTGGATACTAAGACGACGGGAGTCACCAGGATTCTGAGTGGCCGCTGCTACCTGGTTGCCACTTTCATCATCGAGACCCAGACCAAGTTTCTCCATTTTGTGTTCATGACCCTTAATTTTATAGCATGTAATGCAAAGGTCATAGTCCTGCAAAAGACAAAATTACCTTTAGTACTGGCAGAAAAACATCTGAGAAAATTTTCTTTGATTTGAATCATAGCGTATGAATCAGTTACTGCAAATGTAACCAATTAAAACTGGCAACAAACACTACTCGAAGCAAACACCGTCGACATCTCTTACCTCACAGACGGTACAGTGGAAGCGTGTTTCCACATGATGTTTGCACTCATTACAAGTGTAGACAAAGCGATCCTGGCTTTGGTTGTGCAGTTCTACCAGCATACACATTGAGCTCCATTTGGCTCGTCGCAAGGAACTGAACTCCAGGTGTTTGTCCCGAGCCAGTGTCAGAAAGGCATCACGTCCATCCATCAAGTCACACGCCATCAGTGGATCTGGATCTATGATGGCAGGTAGCGAGTTGACGGTAGGACCGGCAATAAGACGGATGACGAAGAAGACCTGAAAACACCAGAATAGTAAAAGGAAGTGCTCAGACTTGGCTTTATAAGTTATTATTAGAAGACTGACTGTTGAAGCTGATTTAAATTGTTAAAAATGATTACCTCTTTGTGTTTCTCCATGGTAGCATAGAGTTTTTGGGAAAGGTCATTCGAGATGTTGGGCACTCCTGGTTTCTTCTTGTTGGCTCGGCTCATGCTGCTTTTGTTCTTGTTTGTCTTCTTGTTGTTCTTTTTCTTTGCACTCTTGCTGTCGCCCTCGGTGGCCTGCAGAACCAGACATGGAGTAACATTTAGAGAAAGAGGGCAAACAGTGGCAGACTGAATAGCATGATTGCCTCACAGCAAAAAGGTCTTGGGTTTGAAGTCTGGGCCCAGAGGTTTGTGTGTAGAGTTTCCTTTTTTTTTTTTTTTTTTACTTTGATTGCATGCCACATCCCACAGCCAAAGACATGCACATTACGCTAACTGCGTTTTCCAAATTGCCCCAGGTGTAAATATGCATGATTGTGTGTGTTGCTCTGCGATGGGCTAGTGAGCTGTTCGGGACATACAGTATTCTGCCTTCTGCTAGAGTCAGCTGAGATCCAGCCTCCCCATGGCCCTTCAGCCTCCCCATGGCTCTAGTAGTATAAAGAGGTTCAAAAAAACGAAGGAAGAAGGAATGAAGAACATTAACTCACATCAACACTTTCATTGGAGGTGTTGTTCTCCTCTCTTTTCCTCTCCTCCTCTTCTTGCTCCAGCTCTTTGATGCTTTCTTCAAGCACGTTGGGCCAGAAATCGCCCTCGAAATAAGGCAGCTCCTTTGCACTCGTCAGGCGATCCTCAGTTGCCTGTTTAAAAATGTCCTGGGAAATGGAAGGAGAAGAAAGGGAGTTAGGGGTTCAAACAAAAATGTGGGGCAGAGCTTCTTTACATAAACATATCTATCTCTGTACACGTACACACACACACACACACACACACACACACACACACACACACACACACACACACACACACACACATTGAGAAAAGGAGAAGCTCTGCAAAGGGAGAAATGGGCAAAACTGTTGAGCAGGGATCTTGATCAACCTTCCTGAAAGTTGAAAAACACAATATCAGTGGCTACCTTATAGTCATGAACAATTCGCTCTGCCACAGCCTTGTCCAGCATCTTCTTGTACCACTCCTGCAGCCGCTTGGGTTTGGGTATTTTCTGATCCGGCGGGTGACAGTGGAAGATGTAGTCATCGCCTTCGCTTGGTGGACACGCCCAGATATGTCCTGTGGTGAAGCCCAACTTCTTCACATATTCCAGGTACCCAACGAGGATCTCATGATACACACCTGTCCTCAAATGACGTGGCTGAAAAAAGTGCACACTGTCCAGGTAGGAGATATACACACGCCTGTGCAAGGAGATGAACAGATGGAAAGAGACGAGGGAATGAGTAAACATGTCAGTTCAACGTTGATAAACATGCTTAACACCCAGTTTCCAAGCAACAAGATCAGATGGATACAGAGAGAGGCGCTCTATCGTTTTTTTGGGAGGAAGAAAAAGAAGCTTTTCTGTTAGAGTAAATCAAGTATCTCAGAAACAGAAGGTCTTCTCCGGCGCTTTTTCTCTCACCTTTGATTGGGCGGAGGACAATCTGAGCCATATTCTTGCACATGCATTCCAAAAAAACACACATCCACGCCGCTGATGTCTTCGAACGCAAACAGCGCTTTTGTCCGGTAAGGGAACGACTCAGCCATTTCGCCACTGTCCACAAATCTGTCAACACATACCTGCCTCATTACTCAAGCGAGAATTAAACTGATATTTTTAACAGATCACACTTGATATTTTAAATGGTGAGCATAAAGAACTAAAAACAACTTCCCACACTTTCCCACCTGGATTTCATTCCCGGCTTCACTTCGACCATTTTATCGGAGACATGAACCACCCGGATTGTGACATCACCAGTTTCGGGATGATTCTGCCGCTTCAGGAACTCGTTCACTCGTGTCTCCAGGAAGATGCCCAACTTTGTCTGGGGAAGCCCTGCCAATCGAGACAGGAAGAAGTTGTTGTTAGGATGGGGAATGAATCATGGTGCTATAAATCTGACAACACTGATGAGTTACGTCCCCTGGATAACTTGGCAGGTCATCAACAGATGAAAACATGCAGTGTTCCTGTAGGAAAAACTTCTGGCTGAAGGTGAAGTTTATTTACCTTTACCAACCTAAAGTTGACTATACGGGGATCCCTCGCTACTTCGTGCTTCAATTCATGCGGCTTCAGTGTATTGCGTTTTTTTTTTAAATATTCATCGATTTAAAAAATAAGGAAATTAAAGAAGAATAGGGGAAATGTTAAGGAAAATGGTGCAAAAACAAAGCCAATTATGCAAAAAAACCCAAAAACTAAAAAATACCAAACAAAAAACACTCCAAAACCTCCCATCAAAACTACAGTAGTTACATTTTTGTGAGGTGCGCATCTGAGTGCAAGTGCGTCTCTGTGTGTGTATTTATATTTTATTTACATCTTATGCATTTTTTTAATTGTTTCATTGTTATTATAAGCAATTATAGCATTGAGTATGTATTTATTGATATTATATACACATATACATATACATCAGTCAGGGAGGGATGATCCTACTTTGTGGAATTCAGTGGTCGCGGTGAGATCTCGGTCCCAATTAACCGCGGAAAGTGAGGGATCCCTGTATTGCCAAACATATTTTTCATAATCATACCACAGCAATTCAGAAATGGTCAATTCTGTTTTATAATATAAGAATGATGTAATTCATTTAGGAAATTAGCAGTCGCCCTTATCCAGAGTGACAGAGCATTGCTCAAGGGCCCTTCAGGGGTGGCTTTGGTCAAGGGCCCAAAATGGGAGGGTTTTGTTCAGCAAGACAGTGTTTGGATTTGAACTCATGTCATTCTGATGAGGAGACTTTGCTGATAACCGCTAAGCCGGCACTGCCAGTCCTACCATCTCTCTGTTTTTAGCCACATTTATAATGTGGTAGAATGTGCAGAAGACAAATGAGTTCCCCTTAACCGTTATATTATAGTTGCTATAAACATTCTCATCTCCCTGACAGCTTTTCATGTTACAGACAAACTGCAAGGCGTAAACTTCTTCATCCTCAAGATTTTTGGGGAACTTACAAGTTCCAGATTCAACTCAGACTGTTACAAAGTGCTGACACTGAAGAATCCTTGCATAAAGTGTTAATACAAACAGCACAACAAACAGATAAAAAAAATATCATCACTATGTGGATCATCAGTTCCTGTGACTGTGGGGTTACTATGGAAATCATTAGAACAAGATATAATGGGATATAACGGTGCGTAATGTGAGCTGTGAACTGCATCACTTTTGGGCACCACACACACACACACACACACACACACACACACACACACACACACACACACACACACACACACACACACACACACACAGGGTTAAAGTGCCACGAATTAAATATTCGTAAAGATAAACAGACAAGCCGTCCATGTGAGGCGGTACAGTAAACAGTTTTCCTAAATGCGCTGCTGTGACTCTGACTGAGAATCAGCTGTACGAGACGTGCGAGTCCAGTGTGCAGTAAAATTCTCTGCAGCTTTCAGTCTCAGAGATGATAAATACTGTAACTGTACACCTTCCCCTTACCCCACATTCAGGCGGAACTAACACCACCCACTAATAGTTTTAAATCCATTATTAAAAAAATAAAAGAGCTTACGTTTGGCGGTGTACTTATTCTCCTTCCTGTTCTTATTGGAAGTCTTCAGACAGCTGTCACACACGAATCTGTAGAGAGTGTTAATGTGGACGTGAGTAGATTCCTGAGAATGCAATTCTCATCATTACACGCAGAGTTCACCCCCGACTCACCCTAACGGCCAGATCGTCTCGTTGTGCAGGACGCAGAGCTGATGCATTTTACGACCACATTCAGAACATTCCACAAATCTGTAGGAGGAAAAAACAAACAAAAACACTGTTTTTACTATTCATAAAAAAATTAAATAAACAAAACACTATGTAAGGCTCTTATAAAGGCATCAACAGAGTAAAAACCCTTTAAACAGCTGATGAGACTTACAGCTCAGGGTCGAGAGTGTCGTTCTTCTTCTTCTCAAACTGGTCTTTATTGATGGAACTAAATTTAAAATATAGTAGTATCATAAAAATTATTGGCCTTTTAATTAACAAAAGTAATTTTTAACTTAAAATAAAACAGGCTATGAGTGACACACTGAACATTAACGAACAAATATTTATATAAACATTACACACATCACATTACATTAATTACATCACAGTCACATTAAAAACAATTGTTTATTTATTACCATAAACTTTGTAGATAATAAAATCATACCCAGTTTCAAAGTAAACAAAATGCAACTTAGTTAATATTCATATATCATCACCACCACCATCATCATTATTAATATAATTATCATTACTATTATTATAAATATAATCATCAATATAATTTTCATAATCATTATTGCTAGTATTATCATTATGATAATTCTTATTGTTATTATTGGTGTTATAATTATTGTTATTATTATTATTATTATTATTATTGTTATTATTATTATTATTATTGTTATTATTATTATTATTATTATTATTATTATTATTATTGTTATTATTAGTGCTGGATGAATTACAAACCGGATTCCAAAACAGTTGGCACACTATACAAATTGTGAATAAAAACTGAATGCAATGATGTGGAAGTACCAAATTTCAATATTTTATTTGGAATAGAACATAGATGACAGGGTCAAAAGTTTAAACTAAGAAAATGTGTCATTTTAAGAGAAAAATATGTTGATTTTAAATTTCATGGTGTCAACAAATCTCGAAAAAGTTGGGAAAAGGCCATTTTTACCACTGTGAAGCATCCGCTCTTCTTACAACAGTCTGTAAACGTCTGGTGAACGAGGACACAAGTTTCTCAAGTTTAGAAATAGGAACGCTGTCCCATTCTTGTCCAATACAGGCCTCGAACTGTTCAACTGTCTCTGGCCTTCTTTGTTGCACCTTCCTCTTTATGATGCACCAAATGTTCTCTCTAGGTGAAAGATCTGGACTGCAGGCTGGCCGTTTCAATACCCGGATCCTTTTCCTACGCAGCCATGATGTTGTAATTAATGCTGCATGTGGTCTGGCATTATCATGTTGAAAAATGCAAGGTCTTCTCTGAAAGAGACGCCGTCTGGATGGGAGCATATGTTGTTCTAGAACCTGAATATACCTTTGTGCATTGACAGAGCCTTTCCAGATGTGCAAGCTGCCCATGCCACACGCACTCATGCAACCCCATACCATCAGAGATGCAGGCTTCTGAACTGCGCACTGATATCAAATTGGGCTGTCCTTGTCCTCTTTAGTCCAGATGACATGGAGTCCCAGTTTTCCCATAAAGAACTTCGAATCGTGATTCGTCTGACCACAGAACGGTTTTCCACTTTGCCACACACCATTTTAAACGATCCCTGGCCCAGAGAAAACGCCTGCATTTCTGGGTTCTGTTTAGTAATGCCTTCTTTGTACTGTAGAATTTCAGCTGGCAACGGTGGATGGCACGGCGGATTGTGTTTACTGACGATGGTTTCTGGAAGTATCGCTGAGCCCATTCTGTGATTTCCCTGACAGTAGCATTCCTGTTGGTGGTACAGTGCTGTTTAAGAGCCCGAAGATCATGGGCAAGTTTTTCGACTTTGACACTTACACACTGAGATTGTTCCAGATTCTCTGAATCTTTGAGCTATCTTTCAGCGCAACATTGGGGAAATTGGCGACCCGTCTTTGATTCTGAAAGACACTGCCACTCTGAGAAGCTCTTTTTATACTCAGCCATGTTGCCAATGGACCTCATTAGTGGTAATTGGTCTTCCAGCATGTATATTTTATTTCGAATATTGAAATTTGGCACTTCCACATCGTTGCATTCAGTATTTATTGACAATTTGTATAGTGTGCCAACTTTTTTGGAATCCGGTTTGTAAACGTATTTAAATGATGGCCTCATGGTTTGTTCAGGTTGATTTAGAAGTCAGGTTGGGGAGTGTAATTGTTTCTTCATAATTTAAAACTTGAACTAAATGCTGTACTGTGTAACTTGTTATGCTTCCTTCAAACTTTTATTTTTTTCAGTGTGTGCTTGAACTGTGACCCTGAGCTTTTTTCTTGAAATGGTTCATGGGTAATGAGGAACTGCTGAAAGTTTAATCTGAATCGATATAGATGCAGAACAGACTTCATGGGCCTTCAGTAGTGAGTAATTGGTGACTGTTTAAAGTCTGTTCATGGATTCAGAAGATAAAAGAGCACATGGGCAGGG
>CM045731.1:72406416-72408916 GCA_024760905.1 Plotosus lineatus
TAGTTGACTTATTGTTTATTCTTGGTTTATGATTATTTCTTCTTAATTATTATTAATGTTTATCTACAGAACATTCAACAAGGTCTTAGAGAGTGAGAGGATGCCGGGGAAATGGAGAGGAAGCGTGCTGGTGTTCATTTTTAAGAACAAGGGAGACGTGCAGAGTTTTGGCAACTACAGAGGGATAAAGTTGATGAGCCATACGATGAAGTTATGGGAAAGAAGAGTGGAAGCTAGAATAAGGGCAGAGGTCAGCAACTGTGAACACCAGTTTGATTTCATGCCAAAAAAAAGCACTTCCGATGCAGTCTTTGCTTTGAGAATGTCAATAGAGAAGTACAGAGACGATCAGGGGGAGCTACATTGTGCCTTTGTGGATCTGGAGAAAGCATATGACAGGGTGCCGAGAGAGGAACTGTGGTATTGCAAGGAAGTCTGGAATGGCAGAGAAGTATGTTAGAGGGTGCAGGACATGTATGAGAGATGTAAGACAGTGGTGAGGTGTGCAGTCAGTGTGACAAAAGAGTTCAAGGTGGAGGTGGGGCTGCATCAAGGGTCAGGCTCTGAGCCCCTTCTTGTTTGCTATGGTTATGGACAGGCTGACAGACGAGGTTAGACAAGAATCTCCATGGACTATGGTGTTTGCAGATGACATTGTGATCTGTAGTGAGAGCAGAGAACAAATGAAGGAAAATCTAGAGCGGTGGAGGTATGCCCTGGAAAGGATGGGAATGAAGGTTAGCCTCAGTAAAACAGAATACATGTGTATAAAATGAGAAGGACCCAAGTGGAGCTGTGAGGTTACAGGGAACAGAGATAAGGAAAGTGGAGGATTTTAAGTACTGAGGCTCAACAGTCCAGAGCAATGGAGAGTGTGGAAAAGAGGTGAAACGTGTGCAGGCAGGTTGGAAATGTGTCCGGTGTGATGTGTGATAGGAAGGTATCAGCAAGAATGAAAGGAAAAGTGTACAAGACGATGTTGAGGCCAGTGATGTTGTATGGTTTAGAAACAGTGGCGCTGAGGAAAAGACAGGAGGCAGAGCTGGATGTAGCAGAGATGAAAATGTTGAGGTTCTCTTTGGGAGTAACGAGGATGGATAGGATCAGGAATGAGTACATCAGAGGGACAGCACATGTAAGATGTTTTGGAGACAAAGTCAGAGAGGCTAGATTGAGATGGTTTGGACATGTACAGAGGAGGGATAGTGAGTATATTGGTAGTAGGATGCTGAGGTTGGAACTACCAGACAGAAGGCCCAGAGGAAGACTAATAGGAGATTTATGGATGTGGTGAAGGAGGACATGAAGGTAGTTGGCGTAAGAGAAGAAGATGCAGAGGATAGGGTGAGATGGAAGCAGATGATTTGGTGGGGCTACCCCTGAAGAGAACAGACGAAAGAAGAAGATTTATGTTAAATGTCCATATATTATCATTATTATTAAATATTTCTTGTTCATCTTTAATATATTAAGTCAAATATACGTGTTTCTGGCAGGTTATATGAGTTTGGGAGGGGGTTGGAACAGATTAATTGGTTTTCTGTTATTGCTTATGGGAATAATTGTTTTGTCTAACAAACTTTTTGGCTGACGAGTTTGCCCTCAGAACAGATTAAATTCATAAGTCAAGGTACCACTGTAATATAATGAATAACAAAATCCGTTTAAAACCAGTACAATCAGTGGAAATTTCGATTGTTTTCCAACAGAAACGGGCAAACTACGGCCCGCAATCTAAATCATACATCAAACATTCATTTCATCTTGTCTCTGCAATGCCTGCGTTTCCTCAATAGATGGCGCACTGACCATTGGTAGAACGTTGTTGGAGTGTAGTGTATTACTCTTTATTTCACTTACATTTTCTGGTTGCCATTTGAGCCCGTTACAGATCCAAGTTAACTGACCAACACCTCAGATATATCCTGAGAATTGCCACAACAAAACTAACTCCAGACTTTGATGCACTGGCAAAAAAGGAGACCAACAACACTTCCCACTGAAATTGGTGAGTTTTTCTGCTGTGTTATAAAAAAATACATATGGAAAGTTTGAAAGCGTGCTTTTTAATTAAGTGTGCATTTACACGCAGCAGCAGAACAGAAAATGAGCAGAGCAGCAATCACTGAGACGTGACCATTTTGTTTGGGTAATAATAATACGTTTTGAATTTTGAAAGAGATATCATTCATCTTTTATCAATAAATGTTGATTCCTTTAACTTTGCGCCCTTGATTGAAACGTATTAAAAACAGACGCAATCTCCAGGTTTGATAGATCACAGTGTGCGTGCTATTTTAATCTACGGTGTTTACATATTCTTTTCCCAGTATTGTGCCAAATAGTGTGTAAACGCCACATCTTGCATATTCATTGAGACAAACATACTACCTGGATGAGAGCGATTTCGCACATTTGAAAGATGCAGTCCTCAGGACATACTGTTAGTAAATCGGGTTGTACTTTTATTTGCGAGTGATTACTGTACTATAAGGTTTTC
>CM045731.1:72413916-72416416 GCA_024760905.1 Plotosus lineatus
GTCTTACACGATTCGACCTCAGGCTCCTCCTTCTTAATCTACACCACCAACACCATTACAGCGTGTATCGTATTAGTCACAAGAAACACACACCGATATATTTGCACAGAATGCATCACATCTCTCTGACCTCCAGCTTCTCCTCAGTCTTCACCTCCTGCTGCACAGCTTCCATCTTTATCTTCAGCTCGTCCTCCTGGATCTCCTCCTCCTCCTCTTGCTTTTTCACTTCCATTTTTATATCGCCTTCGGGGGCGGAGCATATCTCAGGGTCAATGGAGGCCGCCGAGGCCGGGGTCAACATAGGACCGTCTGTCATCACGGGAGGCTTTTCATACTCCTGGAGAAGGTTTGGATACAGATCAGATAATGAGGGAAAAGTCACAGAAATGTACGCAACAACTTCAAACACACAGAGATAGCAGTGGAACTAGTAATAAAATGAGGAGTAGAAGAGAAATGAGCTTAAGTAATTACAGATGCTCCCCGACATATGTTCATCCGTTTAACGTTTTTTCGATTTTTTTTTTAAAACAAAAAGTCAAATTTTGAGTTTAGACGTACCTACGTAGTAAGTTGACGTAATCATGCTGCGTCCATTGTTTACAAACGACAGACTGAACGTGCCTCTGCTTCTTCCCAGTTCAGTTATATATATATATATATATATATATATATATATATATATATATATATATATCTCAGTTATATAGTGTGTTACTCTTGTGTTAAGACGTCGTCTCTGTGATCTTTGTGTTTACACTGTTTTGCGGACTTTTGTAACCCGAAGCAAATCTGGTTGGTCAGAAGCGTAAGCCTACTAGCATGGGTGCAAGTCTCATACGCACAGATGAATTATCTATCTTGTAGGATCGGCGCAATCTACCATCCATACTCAGTTAAGCAAAGAGAGTTGTAAAATGAATGAAAACCCAAGTCCAGAAAAGAAAGAGAACTCTCTACTCTGCTGGTGATTCACATGAGTGCAGGCTGAGTACTAAACGAGTTCAACAGCGCCCTTGCTCACCGGAAAGACCGGAAGTCCGTATAACCTGCACTTTGTTTCAAGCAAGTAAACTACTTTCAGCAAGTGCACTACTTTCGGTATTGAGCGCCTCACATATTGTAAGCATTGATTGGCTGTTTTAAGCTTCATGTAAAGTGATCGGCTCAGCTTCATGTCATGTGATTCAGCTCAGCTTCATGTAAAGTGACCATCCGTCGACCATCGACCACCATTTACAAGCAGAAAGATCGCATTATAGAGAATGTTAAAGGTTATATTTGATACTGTATTTGATATTTGATGAGTGAATTTGATTAAAATTCATCAATTTGAAATTATTTTGCTTGAATTTAATTTAATTGAAATTAATGCTGATATTTGATATATTTGATATCATTTTACAAAGTTATGTTTATAATAATTGATTTAGGGGTGTTTTATGAGATACGGTAATGGTATTTATGGATGTATAGTACAGTATGAGCGTCATACGTCACGCGTCATACATCACTGTAACAACTTACGTTCGGCCGTCCGGAACCAATTAAAAACGTAAGTCGGGGAGCGTCTGTACTCAGATATACTGTACTGTACATGGAGATTACAGTAAAAAAGAAAGAAGATCAGCCAAGAAAAACCACCCATAAGATCAAACAGTAAAAATGATAAAAAGAATTTTAACTCACCGAAGACTGTGGTTGAGTGTTTGGCCCCAGAGCATCCTGGGAAGGCACAGACAACAATTCAGAGGCTCCGCCTACAAGCGGTTGTATCTGATTAGCCCCCCCCAGCTGCTGCTGTGGGGTGGGAGGGGCCAAAATGGCAGAACTGGGTGTTTGTGGCTGAGGTGTTTGATTGCCAGACAAAGGAGGTGGAGTCAGATGAGGGGTTGGCGTGAGTCTAGCAGCTGGTGAGGGTGTGGTTTGGTGGATGGGTGGTGTCTGGAGTTGTGGAGTGGAAGGAAGGTTGGACGTAGAAGTTGTGGGCAGAGTCTGAAGTGCTGGGCTATTGAGCAGAGGTGGAGTCACCATCTGGATGTGAGAGAGATGAAAATGACATCAACCACATCGACTGAAGAAATGTAAACATTTAAACCATAGTGAGAAAGTCTCGACCATGGAACCTGTAACTAGTACAAACATGGAAGTTAAAAAAAATCAAACACCACAAAACACGTGTCTGATTTGTAAAGGAGCACTCACCTGGACCGGGCCAGAACCAGCTAATGGGAACTGGGTCTGGTTGAACTGGTTTTGTAGTTGAGCCATGCTGGACTGTGCACGAGGTACCCCCTGCATGCCCATCTAATAAAAACACATGAGTAGATTACAGTGAAAGGAACACAGACGTGATAAACACAAAATCTTACCAATCAGAAACAACTTCTGCAAGTTCGAGGAGATTTTCACAAATGTTGATTGTGGTAGCTTTATTTACACCTCATGGAACCTGCTCTACTATCTCGACATCACTCTTATTTCTTACTCTCAGAAA